>JAQNBH010000016.1:58547278-58606009 GCA_028752905.1 Cladorhizidae sp. MBARI D1340-BT2 | reverse complement strand
GTGTGTAATATAGTGCAGTGTGTGTAATATAGTGTAGTGTGTGTAATATAGTGTAGTGTGTGTAATATAGTGTAGTGTGTGTAATATAGTGTAGTGTGTGTAATATAGTGTAGTGTGTGTAATATAGTGCAGTGTGTGTAATATAGTGCAGTGTGTGTAATATAGTGTAGTGTGTGTAATATAGTGTAGTGTGTGTAATATAGTGTAGTGTGTGTAATATAGTGTAGTGTGTGTAATATAGTGTAGTGTGTGTAATATAGTGTAGTGTGTGTAATATAGTGTAGTGTGTGTAATATAGTGCAGTGTGTGTAATATAGTGTAGTGTGTGTAATATAATGTAGTGTGTGTAATATAGTGTAGTGTGTGTAATATAGTGTAGTGTGTGTAATATAGTGTAGTGTGTGTAATATAGTGCAGTGTGTGTAATATAGTGCAGTGTGTGTAATATAGTGTAGTGTGTGTAATATAGTGTAGTGTGTGTAATATAGTGTAGTGTGTGTAATATAGTGTAGTGTGTGTAATATAGTGTAGTGTGTGTAATATAGTGTAGTGTGTGTAATATAGTGTAGTGTGTGTAATATAGTGTAGTGTGTGTAATATAGTGTAGTGTGTGTAATATAGTGCAGTGTGTGTAATATAGTGCAGTGTGTGTAATATAGTGTAGTGTGTGTAATATAGTGCAGTGTGTGTAATATAGTGCAGTGTGTGTAATATAGTGCAGTGTGTGTAATATAGTGTAGTGTGTGTAATATAGTGTAGTGTGTGTAATATAGTGTAGTGTGTGTAATATAGTGTAGTGTGTGTAATATAGTGTAGTGTGTGTAATATAGTGTAGTGTGTGTAATATAGTGTAGTGTGTGTAATATAGTGCAGTGTGTGTAATATAGTGCAGTGTGTGTAATATAGTGCAGTATGTAGTGTATACATTACCAGTTGTGGTAGATTGAGGAGAGCCTTAAATAGCAAAGCATCTCTATCTCTCACACATTCAACATCATCAAGAACCTACACACACACAAACACACACACACACACACACACACACACACACATGTTTGAAAGCGCTGAGGACAGGTGAATAGTTTATTGCTGGGGGTGAGATGTGAGGGCCACCATGAGCTAGACCAGACACAGATGTGAGGGCCACCATGAGCTAGACCAGACACAGATGTGAGGGCCACCATGGCCTAGACCAGACACAGATGTGAGGGCCACCATGAGCTAGACCAGACACAGATGTGAGGGCCACCATGAGCTAGACCAGACACAGATGTGAGGGCCACCATGAGCTAGGCCAGACACAGATGTGAGGGCCACCATGAGCTAGACCAGACACAGATGTGAGGGCCACCATGAGCTAGACCAGACAGATGTGAGGGTCACCATGAGCTAGACCAGACACAGATGTGAGGGCCACCATGAGCTAGGCCAGACACAGATGTGAGGGCCACCATGAGCTAGACCAGACACAGATGTGAGGGCCACCATGAGCTAGACCAGACACAGATGCGAGGGCCACCATGAGCTAGACCAGACACAGATGTGAGGGCCACCATGAGCTAGGCCAGACACAGATGTGAGGGCCACCATGAGCTAGACCAGACACAGATGTGAGGGCCACCATGAGCTAGACCAGACACAGATGTGAGGGCCACCATGAGCTAGACCAGACACAGATGTGAGGGCCACCATGAGCTAGGCCAGACACAGATGTGAGGGTCACCATGAGCTAGACCAGACACAGATGTGAGGGCCACCATGAGCTAGACCAGACACAGATGTGAGGGCCACCATGAGCTAGACCAGACACAGATGTGAGGGCCACCATGAGCTAGACCAGACACAGATGTGAGGGCCACCATGAGCTAGACCAGACACAGATGTGAGGGTCACCATGAGCTAGACCAGACACAGATGTGAGGGCCACCATGAGCTAGACCAGACACAGATGTGAGGGCCACCATGAGCTAGACCAGACACAGATGTGAGGGCCACCATGAGCTAGACCAGACACAGATGTGAGGGCCACCATGAGCTAGACCAGACACAGATGTGAGGGCCACCATGAGCTAGACCAGACACAGATGTGAGGGCCACCATGAGCTAGACCAGACACAGATGTGAGGGCCACCATGAGCTAGACCAGACACAGATGTGAGGGCCACCATGAGCTAGACCAGACACAGATGTGAGGGCCACCATGAGCTAGACCAGACACAGATGTGAGGGCCACCATGCCTAGCTAGACCAGACACAGATGTGAGGGCCACCATGAGCTAGACCAGACACAGATGTGAGGGCCACCATGAGCTAGACCAGACACAGATGTGAGGGCCACCATGAGCTAGACGAGACACAGATGTGAGGGCCACCATGAGCTAGACCAGACACAGATGTGAGGGCCACCATGAGCTAGACCAGACACAGATGTGAGGGCCACCATGAGCTAGGCCAGACACAGATGTGAGGGCCACCATGAGCTAGGCCAGACACAGATGTGAGGGCCACCATGAGCTAGGCCAGACACAGATGTGAGGGCCACCATGAGCTAGACCAGACACAGATGTGAGGGTCACCATGAGCTAGGCCAGACACAGATGTGAGGGCCACCATGAGCTAGGCCAGACACAGATGTGAGGGCCACCATGAGCTAGACCAGACACAGATGTGAGGGCCACCATGAGCTAGGCCAGACACAGATGTGAGGGCCACCATGAGCTAGACCAGACACAGATGTGAGGGCCACCATGAGCTAGACCAGACACAGATGTGAGGGCCACCATGAGCTAGACCAGACACAGATGTGAGGGCCACCATGAGCTAGGCCAGACACAGATGTGAGGGCCACCATGAGCTAGGCCAGACACAGATGTGAGGGCCACCATGAGCTAGACCAGACACAGATGTGAGGGCCACCATGAGCTAGACCAGACACAGATGTGAGGGCCACCATGAGCTAGACCAGACACAGATGTGAGGGCCACCATGAGCTAGACCAGACACAGATGTGAGGGCCACCATGAGCTAGACCAGACACAGATGTGAGGGCTACCATGAGCTAGGCCAGACACAGATGTGAGGGCCACCATGAGCTAGACCAGACACAGATGTGAGGGCCACCATGAGCTAGGCCAGACACAGATGTGAGGGCCACCATGAGCTAGACCAGACACAGATGTGAGGGCCACCATGAGCTAGACCAGACACAGATGTGAGGGCCACCATGAGCTAGGCCAGACACAGATGTGAGGGCCACCATGAGCTAGACCAGACACAGATGTGAGGGCCACCATGAGCTAGACCAGACACAGATGTGAGGGCCACCATGAGCTAGACCAGACACAGATGTGAGGGCCACCATGAGCTAGGCCAGACACAGATGTGAGGGCCACCATGAGCTAGACCAGACACAGATGTGAGGGCCACCATGAGCTAGACCAGACACAGATGTGAGGGCCACCATGAGCTAGACCAGAAACAGATGTGAGGGCCACCATGAGCTAGACCAGACACAGATGTGAGGGCCACCATGAGCTAGGCCATACACAGATGTGAGGGCCACCATGAGCTAGACCAGACACAGATGTGAGGGTCACCATGAGCTAGACCAGACACAGATGTGAGGGCCACCATGAGCTAGACCAGACACAGATGTGAGGGCCACCATGAGCTAGACCAGACACAGATGTGAGGGCCACCATGAGCTAGACCAGACACAGATGTGAGGGCCACCATGAGCTAGACCAGACACAGATGTGAGGGCCACCATGAGCTAGACCAGACACAGATGTGAGGGCCACCATGAGCTAGACCAGACACAGATGTGAGGGCCACCATGAGCTAGACCAGACACAGATGTGAGGGTCACCATGAGCTAGGCCAGACACAGATGTGAGGGCCACCATGAGCTAGACCAGACACAGATGTGATGGCCACCATGAGCTAGACCAGACACAGATGTGAGGGCCACCATGAGCTAGACCAGACACAGATGTGAGGGCCACCATGAGCTAGGCCAGACACAGATGTGAGGGCCACCATGAGCTAGACCAGACACAGATGTGAGGGCCACCATGAGCTAGACCAGACACAGATGTGAGGGCCACCATGAGCTAGACCAGACACAGATGTGAGGGCCACCATGAGCTAGGCCAGACACAGATGTGAGGGCCACCATGAGTTGGACCAGACACAGATGTGAGGGCCACCATGAGCTAGACCAGACACAGATGTGAGGGCCACCATGAGCTAGGCCAGACACAGATGTGAGGGCCACCATGAGCTAGACCAGACACAGATGTGAGGGTCACCATGAGCTAGACCAGACACAGATGTGAGGGCCACCATGAGCTAGACCAGACACAGATGTGAGGGCCACCATGAGCTAGGCCAGACACAGATGTGAGGGCCACCATGAGTTGGACCAGACACAGATGTGAGGGCCACCATGAGCTAGGCCAGACACAGATGTGAGGGCCACCATGAGCTAGGCCAGACACAGATGTGAGGGCCACCATGAGCTAGACCAGACACAGATGTGAGGGCCACCATGAGTTGGACCAGACACAGATGTGAGGGCCACCATGAGCTAGGCCAGACACAGATGTGAGGGCCACCATGAGCTAGACCAGACACAGATGTGAGGGCCACCATGAGCTAGGCCAGACACAGATGTGAGGGCCACCATGAGCTAGACCAGACACAGATGTGAGGGCCACCATGAGCTAGGCCAGACACAGATGTGAGGGTCACCATGAGCTAGACCAGACACAGATGTGAGGGCCACCATGAGCTAGACCAGACACAGATGTGAGGGCCACCATGAGCTAGGCCAGACACAGATGTGAGGGCCACCATGAGCTAGGCCAGACACAGATGTGAGGGTCACCATGAGCTAGACCAGACACAGATGTGAGGGCCACCATGAGTGGGACCAGACACAGATGTGAGGGCCACCATGAGCTAGACCAGACACAGATGTGAGGGCCACCATGAGTGGGACCAGACACAGATGTGAGGGCCACCATGAGCTAGACCAGACACAGATGTGAGGGCCACCATGAGCTAGACCAGACACAGATGTGAGGGCCACCATGAGCTAGACCAGACACAGATGTGAGGGCCACCATGGCCTAGACCAGACACAGATGTGAGGGCCACCATGAGCTAGACGAGACACAGATGTGAGGGCCACCATGAGCTAGGCCAGACACAGATGTGAGGGTCACCATGAGCTAGACCAGACACAGATGTGAGGGCCACCATGAGCTAGACCAGACACAGATGTGAGGGCCACCATGAGCTAGGCCAGACACAGATGTGAGGGTCACCATGAGCTAGACCAGACACAGATGTGAGGGCCACCATGAGCTAGGCCAGACACAGATGTGAGGGCCACCATGAGCTAGACCAGACACAGATGTGAGGGCCACCATGAGCTAGACCAGACACAGATGTGAGGGCCACCATGAGCTAGGCCAGACACAGATGTGAGGGTCACCATGAGCTAGACCAGACACAGATGTGAGGGCCACCATGAGCTAGGGCAGACACAGATGTGAGGGTCACCATGAGCTAGACCAGACACAGATGTGAGGGCCACCATGAGCTAGACCAGACACAGATGTGAGGGCCACCATGAGCTAGACCAGACACAGATGTGAGGGCCACCATGAGCTAGACCAGACCACAAGATGTGAGGGCCACCATGAGCTAGGCGAGACACAGATGTGAGGGTCACCATGAGCTAGACCAGACACAGATGTGAGGGCCACCATGAGCTAGACCAGACACAGATGTGAGGGCCACCATGAGCTAGACCAGACACAGATGTGAGGGCCACCATGAGCTAGACCAGACACAGATGTGAGGGCCACCATGAGCTAGACCAGACACAGATGTGAGGGCCACCATGGCCTAGACCAGACACAGATGTGAGGGCCACCATGAGCTAGACCAGACACAGATGTGAGGGCCACCATGAGCTAGACCAGACACAGATGTGAGGGCCACCATGAGCTAGACCAGACACAGATGTGAGGGCCACCATGAGCTAGGCCAGACACAGATGTGAGGGCCACCATGAGCTAGGCCAGACACAGATGTGAGGGCCACCATGAGCTAGACCAGACACAGATGTGAGGGCCACCATGAGCTAGACCAGACACAGATGTGAGGGCCACCATGAGCTAGACCAGACACAGATGTGAGGGCCACCATGAGCTAGACCAGACACAAGATGTGAGGGCCACCATGAGCTAGGCCAGACACAGATGTGAGGGTCACCATGAGCTAGACCAGACACAGATGTGAGGGCCACCATGAGCTAGACCAGACACAGATGTGAGGGCCACCATGAGCTAGGCCAGACACAGATGTGAGGGTCACCATGAGCTAGGCCAGACACAGATGTGAGGGTCACCATGAGCTAGGCCAGACACAGATGTGAGGGTCACCATGAGCTAGGCCAGACACAGATGTGAGGGCCACCATGAGCTAGACCAGACACAGATGTGAGGGCCACCATGAGCTAGACCAGACACAGATGTGAGGGCCACCATGAGCTAGGCCAGACACAGATGTGAGGGCCACCATGAGCTAGACCAGACACAGATGTGAGGGCCACCATGAGCTAGGCCAGACACAGATGTGAGGGCCACCATGAGCTAGACCAGACACAGATGTGAGGGCCACCATGAGCTAGGCCAGACACAGATGTGAGGGCCACCATGAGCTAGACCAGACACAGATGTGAGGGCCACCATGAGCTAGACCAGACACAGATGTGAGGGCCACCATGAGCTAGACCAGACACAGATGTGAGGGCCACCATGAGCTAGACCAGACACAGATGTGAGGGCCACCATGAGCTAGACCAGACACAGATGTGAGGGCCACCATGAGCTAGACCAGACACAGATGTGAGGGCCACCATGAGCTAGACCAGATACAGATGTGAGGGCCACCATGAGCTAGGCCAGACACAGATGTGAGGGCCACCATGAGCTAGACCAGACACAGATGTGAGGGCCACCATGAGTGGGACCAGACACAGATGTGAGGGCCACCATGAGCTAGACCAGACACAGATGTGAGGGCCACCATGAGCTAGGCCAGACACAGATGTGAGGGCCACCATGAGCTAGACCAGACACAGATGTGAGGGCCACCATGAGCTAGGCCAGACACAGATGTGAGGGCCACCATGAGCTAGACCAGACACAGATGTGAGGGCCACCATGAGCTAGGCCAGACACAGATGTGAGGGCCACCATGGCCTAGACCAGACACAGATGTGAGGGCCACCATGAGCTAGACCAGACACAGATGTGAGGGCCACCATGAGCTAGACCAGACACAGATGTGAGGGCCACCATGAGCTAGACCAGACACAGATGTGAGGGCCACCATGAGCTAGACCAGACACAGATGTGAGGGCCACCATGAGCTAGGCCAGACACAGATGTGAGGGCCACCATGAGCTAGACCAGACACAGATGTGAGGGCCACCATGAGCTAGGCCAGACACAGATGTGAGGGCCACCATGAGCTAGACCAGACACAGATGTGAGGGCCACCATGAGCTAGACCAGACACAGATGTGAGGGCCACCATGAGCTAGACCAGACACAGATGTGAGGGCCACCATGAGCTAGACCAGACACAGATGTGAGGGCCACCATGAGCTAGACCAGACACAGATGTGAGGGCCACCATGAGCTAGACCAGACACAGATTGAGGGCCACCATGAGCTAGACCAGACACAGATGTGAGGGCCACCATGAGCTAGACCAGACACAGATGTGAGGGCCACCATGAGCTAGACCAGACACAGATGTGAGGGCCACCATGAGCTAGACCAGACACAGATGTGAGGGCCACCATGAGCTAGACCAGACACAGATTGAGGGCCACCATGAGCTAGACCAGACACAGATGTGAGGGCCACCATGAGCTAGACCAGACACAGATGTGAGGGCCACCATGAGCTAGACCAGACACAGATGTGAGGGCCACCATGAGCTAGGCCAGACACAGATGTGAGGGCCACCATGAGCTAGACCAGACACAGATGTGAGGGCCACCATGAGCTAGACCAGACACAGATGTGAGGGCCACCATGAGCTAGACCAGACACAGATGTGAGGGCCACCATGAGCTAGACCAGACACAGATGCGAGGGCCACCATGAGCTAGACCAGACACAGATGTGAGGGCCACCATGAGTGGGACCAGACACAGATGTGAGGGCCACCATGAGCTAGACCAGACACAGATGTGAGGGCCACCATGAGCTAGACCAGACACAGATGTGAGGGCCACCATGAGCTAGACCAGACACAGATGTGAGGGCCACCATGAGCTAGACCAGACACAGATGTGAGGGCCACCATGAGCTAGACCAGACACAGATGTGAGGGCCACCATGAGCTAGACCAGACACAGATGTGAGGGCCACCATGAGCTAGGCCAGACACAGATGTGAGGGCCACCATGAGCTAGACCAGACACAGATGTGAGGGCCACCATGAGCTAGGCCAGACACAGATGTGAGGGTCACCATGAGCTAGACCAGACACAGATGTGAGGGCCACCATGAGCTAGACCAGACACAGATGTGAGGGCCACCATGAGCTAGGCCAGACACAGATGTGAGGGTCACCATGAGCTAGACCAGACACAGATGTGAGGGCCACCATGAGCTAGACCAGACACAGATGTGAGGGCCACCATGAGCTAGACCAGACACAGATGTGAGGGCCACCATGAGCTAGACCAGACACAGATGTGAGGGCCACCATGAGCTAGACCAGACACAGATGTGAGGGCCACCATGGCCTAGACCAGACACAGATGTGAGGGCCACCATGAGCTAGACCAGACACAGATGTGAGGGCCACCATGAGCTAGGCCAGACACAGATGTGAGGGTCACCATGAGCTAGACCAGACACAGATGTGAGGGCCACCATGAGCTAGACCAGACACAGATGTGAGGGCCACCATGAGCTAGGCCAGACACAGATGTGAGGGTCACCATGAGCTAGACCAGACACAGATGTGAGGGCCACCATGAGCTAGGCCAGACACAGATGTGAGGGCCACCATGAGCTAGACCAGACACAGATGTGAGGGCCACCATGAGCTAGACCAGACACAGATGTGAGGGCCACCATGAGCTAGGCCAGACACAGATGTGAGGGTCACCATGAGCTAGACCAGACACAGATGTGAGGGCCACCATGAGCTAGACCAGACACAAGATGTGAGGGCCACCATGAGCTAGGCCAGACACAGATGTGAGGGTCACCATGAGCTAGACCAGACACAGATGTGAGGGCCACCATGAGCTAGACCAGACACAGATGTGAGGGCCACCATGAGCTAGACCAGACACAGATGTGAGGGCCACCATGAGCTAGCACAGATGTGAGGGCCACCATGAGCTAGACCAGACACAGATGTGAGGGCCACCATGAGCTAGACCAGACACAGATGTGAGGGCCACCATGGCCTAGACCAGACACAGATGTGAGGGCCACCATGAGCTAGACCAGACACAGATGTGAGGGCCACCATGAGCTAGACCAGACACAGATGTGAGGGCCACCATGAGCTAGACCAGACACAGATGTGAGGGCCACCATGAGCTAGGCCAGACACAGATGTGAGGGTCACCATGAGCTAGACCAGACACAGATGTGAGGGCCACCATGAGCTAGACCAGACACAGATGTGAGGGCCACCATGAGCTAGGCCAGACACAGATGTAAGGGTCACCATGAGCTAGACCAGACACAGATGTGAGGGCCACCATGAGCTAGACCAGACACAGATGTGAGGGCCACCATGAGCTAGGCCAGACACAGATGTGAGGGCCACCATGAGCTAGACCAGACACAGATGTGAGGGTCACCATGAGCTAGACCAGACACAGATGTGAGGGCTACCATGAGCTAGACCAGACACAGATGTGAGGGCCACCATGAGCTAGACCAGACACAGATGTGAGGGCCACCATGAGCTAGGCCAGACACAGATGTGAGGGTCACCATGAGCTAGGCCAGACACAGATGTGAGGGTCACCATGAGCTAGGCCAGACACAGATGTGAGGGTCACCATGAGCTAGGCCAGACACAGATGTGAGGGTCACCATGAGCTAGACCAGACACAGATGTGAGGGCCACCATGAGCTAGACCAGACACAGATGTGAGGGCCACCATGAGCTAGACCAGACACAGATGTGAGGGCCACCATGAGCTAGACCAGACACAGATGTGAGGGCCACCATGAGCTAGACCAGACACAGATGTGAGGGCCACCATGAGCTAGACCAGACACAGATGTGAGGGCCACCATGAGCTAGACCAGACACAGATGTGAGGGCCACCATGAGCTAGACCAGACACAGATGTGAGGGCCACCATGAGCTAGACCAGACACAGATGTGAGGGCCACCATGAGCTAGACCAGACACAGATGTGAGGGCCACCATGAGCTAGACCAGACACAGATGTGAGGGCCACCATGAGCTAGGCCAGACACAGATGTGAGGGCCACCATGAGCTAGACCAGACACAGATGTGAGGGCCACCATGAGTGGGACCAGACACAGATGTGAGGGCCACCATGAGCTAGACCAGACACAGATGTGAGGGCCACCATGAGCTAGGCCAGACACAGATGTGAGGGCCACCATGAGCTAGACCAGACACAGATGTGAGGGCCACCATGAGCTAGGCCAGACACAGATGTGAGGGCCACCATGAGCTAGACCAGACACAGATGTGAGGGCCACCATGAGCTAGGCCAGACACAGATGTGAGGGCCACCATGGCCTAGACCAGACACAGATGTGAGGGCCACCATGAGCTAGACCAGACACAGATGTGAGGGCCACCATGAGCTAGACCAGACACAGATGTGAGGGCCACCATGAGCTAGACCAGACACAGATGTGAGGGCCACCATGAGCTAGGCCAGACACAGATGTGAGGGCCACCATGAGCTAGGCCAGACACAGATGTGAGGGCCACCATGAGCTAGGCCAGACACAGATGTGAGGGCCACCATGAGCTAGGCCAGACACAGATGTGAGGGCCACCATGAGCTAGACCAGACACAGATGTGAGGGCCACCATGAGCTAGGCCAGACACAGATGTGAGGGCCACCATGAGCTAGACCAGACACAGATGTGAGGGCCACCATGAGCTAGACCAGACACAGATGTGAGGGCCACCATGAGCTAGAGCAGACACAGATGTGAGGGCCACCATGAGCTAGACCAGACACAGATGTGAGGGCCACCATGAGCTAGGCCAGACACAGATGTGAGGGTCACCATGAGCTAGACCAGACACAGATGTGAAGGCCACCATGAGCTAGACCAGACACAGATGTGAGGGCCACCATGAGCTAGGCCAGACACAGATGTGAGGGCCACCATGAGCTAGACCAGACACAGATGTGAGGGCCACCATGAGTGGGACCAGACACAGATGTGAGGGCCACCATGAGCTAGACCAGACACAGATGTGAGGGCCACCATGAGCTAGACCAGACACAGATGTGAGGGCCACCATGAGCTAGACCAGACACAGATGTGAGGGCCACCATGAGCTAGACCAGACACAGATGTGAGGGCCACCATGAGCTAGACCAGACACAGATGTGAGGGCCACCATGAGCTAGGCCAGACACAGATGTGAGGGCCACCATGAGCTAGGCCAGACACAGATGTGAGGGCCACCATGAGCTAGACCAGACACAGATGTGAGGGCCACCATGAGCTAGGCCAGACACAGATGTGAGGGCCACCATGAGCTAGACCAGACACAGATGTGAGGGCCACCATGAGCTAGACCAGACACAGATGTGAGGGCCACCATGAGCTAGGCCAGACACAGATGTGAGGGCCACCATGAGCTAGACCAGACACAGATGTGAGGGCCACCATGAGCTAGACCAGACACAGATGTGAGGGCCACCATGAGCTAGACCAGACACAGATGTGAGGGTCACCATGGCCTAGACCAGACACAGATGTGAGGGCCACCTTGAGCTAGACCAGACACAGATGTGAGGGCCACCATGAGCTAGGCCAGACACAGATGTGAGGGCCACCATGAGCTAGACCAGACACAGATGTGAGGGCCACCGTGAGTGGGACCAGACACAGATGTGAGGGCCACCATGAGCTAGACCAGACACAGATGTGAGGGCCACCGTGAGCTAGACCAGACACAGATGTGAGGGCCACCATGAGCTAGGCCAGACACAGATGTGAGGGCCACCGTGAGCTAGACCAGACACAGATGTGAGGGCCACCATGAGCTAGACCAGACACAGATGTGAGGGCCACCATGAGCTAGGCCAGACACAGATGTGAGGGCCACCATGAGCTAGACCAGACACAGATGTGAGGGCCACCATGAGCTAGACCAGACACAGATGTGAGGGCCACCATGAGCTAGACCAGACACAGATGTGAGGGCCACCATGAGCTAGGCCAGACACAGATGTGAGGGCCACCATGAGCTAGGCCAGACACAGATGTGAGGGCCACCATGAACTAGGCCAGACACAGATGTGAGGGCCACCATGAACTAGGCCAGACACAGATGTGAGGGCCACCATGAGCTAGGCCAGACACAGATGTGAGGGCCACCATGAGCTAGACCAGACACAGATGTGAGGGCCACCATGAGCTAGATCAGACACAGATGTGAGGGCCACCATGAGCTAGACCAGACACAGATGTGAGGGCCACCATGAGCTAGACCAGACACAGATGTGAGGGCCACCATGAGCTAGGCCAGACACAGATGTGAGGGCCACCATGGCCTAGACCAGACACAGATGTGAGGGCCACCATGAGCTAGACCAGACACAGATGTGAGGGCCACCATGAGCTAGATCAGACACAGATGTGAGGGCCACCATGAGCTAGGCCAGACACAGATGTGAGGGCCACCATGAGCTAGGCCAGACACAGATGTGAGGGCCACCATGAGCTAGACCAGACACAGATGTGAGGGCCACCATGAGCTAGGCCAGACACAGATGTGAGGGCCACCATGAGCTAGGCCAGACACAGATGTGAGGGCCACCATGAGCTAGACCAGACACAGATGTGAGGACCACCATGAGCTAGACCAGACACAGATGTGAGGGCCACCATGAGCTAGACCAGACACAGATGTGAGGGCCACCATGAGCTAGACCAGACACAGATGTGAGGGCCACCATGAGCTAGACCAGACACAGATGTGAGGGCCACCATGAGCTAGGCCAGACACAGATGTGAGGGCCACCATGAGCTAGACCAGACACAGATGTGAGGGCCACCATGAGCTAGACCAGACACAGATGTGAGGGCCACCATGAGCTAGACCAGACACAGATGTGAGGGCCACCATGAGCTAGACCAGACACAGATGTGAGGGCCACCATGGCCTAGACCAGACACAGATGTGAGGGCCACCATGAGCTAGGCCAGACACAGATGTGAGGGCCACCATGAGCTAGACCAGACACAGATGTGAGGGCCACCATGAGCTAGACCAGACACAGATGTGAGGGCCACCATGAGCTAGACCAGACACAGATGTGAGGGCCACCATGAGCTAGACCAGACACAGATGTGAGGGCCACCATGGCCTAGGCCAGACACAGATGTGAGGGTCACCATGAGCTAGACCAGACACAGATGTGAGGGCCACCATGAGCTAGACCAGACACAGATGTGAGGGCCACCATGAGCTAGACCAGACACAGATGTGAGGGTCACCATGGCCTAGACCAGACACAGATGTGAGGGCCACCTTGAGCTAGACCAGACACAGATGTGAGGGCCACCATGAGCTAGGCCAGACACAGATGTGAGGGCCACCATGAGCTAGACCAGACACAGATGTGAGGGCCACCGTGAGTGGGACCAGACACAGATGTGAGGGCCACCATGAGCTAGACCAGACACAGATGTGAGGGGCCACCGTGAGCTAGACCAGACACAGATGTGAGGGCCACCATGAGCTAGGCCAGACACAGATGTGAGGGCCACCGTGAGCTAGACCAGACACAGATGTGAGGGCCACCATGAGCTAGACCAGACACAGATGTGAGGGCCACCATGAGCTAGGCCAGACACAGATGTGAGGGCCACCATGAGCTAGACCAGACACAGATGTGAGGGCCACCATGAGCTAGACCAGACACGATGTGAGGGCCACCATGAGCTAGACCAGACACAGATGTGAGGGCCACCATGAGCTAGGCCAGACACAGATGTGAGGGCCACCATGAGCTAGGCCAGACACAGATGTGAGGGCCACCATGAACTAGGCCAGACACAGATGTGAGGGCCACCATGAACTAGGCCAGACACAGATGTGAGGGCCACCATGAGCTAGGCCAGACACAGATGTGAGGGCCACCATGAGCTAGACCAGACACAGATGTGAGGGCCACCATGAGCTAGATCAGACACAGATGTGAGGGCCACCATGAGCTAGACCAGACACAGATGTGAGGGCCACCATGAGCTAGACCAGACACAGATGTGAGGGCCACCATGAGCTAGGCCAGACACAGATGTGAGGGCCACCATGAGCTAGACCAGACACAGATGTGAGGGCCACCATGAGCTAGGCCAGACACAGATGTGAGGGCCACCATGGCCTAGACCAGACACAGATGTGAGGGCCACCATGAGCTAGACCAGACACAGATGTGAGGGCCACCATGAGCTAGATCAGACACAGATGTGAGGGCCACCATGAGCTAGGCCAGACACAGATGTGAGGGCCACCATGAGCTAGGCCAGACACAGATGTGAGGGCCACCATGAGCTAGACCAGACACAGATGTGAGGGCCACCATGAGCTAGGCCAGACACAGATGTGAGGGCCACCATGAGCTAGGCCAGACACAGATGTGAGGGCCACCATGAGCTAGACCAGACACAGATGTGAGGACCACCATGAGCTAGACCAGACACAGATGTGAGGGCCACCATGAGCTAGACCAGACACAGATGTGAGGGCCACCATGAGCTAGACCAGACACAGATGTGAGGGCCACCATGAGCTAGACCAGACACAGATGTGAGGGCCACCATGAGCTAGGCCAGACACAGATGTGAGGGCCACCATGAGCTAGACCAGACACAGATGTGAGGGCCACCATGAGCTAGACCAGACACAGATGTGAGGGCCACCATGAGCTAGACCAGACACAGATGTGAGGGCCACCATGAGCTAGACCAGACACAGATGTGAGGGCCACCATGGCCTAGACCAGACACAGATGTGAGGGCCACCATGAGCTAGGCCAGACACAGATGTGAGGGCCACCATGAGCTAGACCAGACACAGATGTGAGGGCCACCATGAGCTAGACCAGACACAGATGTGAGGGCCACCATGAGCTAGACCAGACACAGATGTGAGGGCCACCATGAGCTAGACCAGACACAGATGTGAGGGCCACCATGAGCTAGGCCAGACACAGATGTGAGGGCCACCATGAGCTAGGCCAGACACAGATGTGAGGGCCACCATGAGCTAGGCCAGACACAGATGTGAGGGCCACCATGAGCTAGACCAGACACAGATGTGAGGGCCACCATGAGCTAGACCAGACACAGATGTGAGGGCCACCATGAGCTAGGCCAGACACAGATGTGAGGGCCACCATGAGCTAGACCAGACACAGATGTGAGGGCCACCATGAGCTAGGCCAGACACAGATGTGAGGGCCACCATGAGCTAGACCAGACACAGATGTGAGGGCCACCATGAGCTAGGCCAGACACAGATGTGAGGGCCACCATGAGCTAGACCAGACACAGATGTGAGGGCCACCATGAGCTAGGCCAGACACAGATGCGAGGGCCACCATGAGCTAGGCCAGACACAGATGTGAGGGTCACCATGAGCTAGACCAGACACAGATGTGAGGGCCACCATGAGCTAGACCAGACACAGATGTGAGGGCCACCATGAGCTAGACCAGACACAGATGTGAGGGCCACCATGAGCTAGACCAGACACAGATGTGAGGGTCACCATGAGCTAGACCAGACACAGATGTGAGGGCCACCATGGCCTAGACCAGACACAGATGTGAGGGCCACCATGAGCTAGACCAGACACAGATGTGAGGGTCACCATGAGCTAGACCAGACACAGATGTGAGGGCCACCATGAGCTAGACCAGACACAGATGTGAGGGCCACCATGAGCTAGGCCAGACACAGATATGAGGGCCACCATGAGCTAGACCAGACACAGATGTGAGGGCCACCATGAGCTAGACCAGACACAGATGTGAGGGCCACCATGGCCTAGGCCAGACACAGATGTGAGGGTCACCATGAGCTAGACCAGACACAGATGTGAGGGCCACCATGAGCTAGGCCAGACACAGATGTGAGGGCCACCATGAGCTAGACCAGACACAGATGTGAGGGCCACCATGAGCTAGGCCAGACACAGATGTGAGGGTCACCATGAGCTAGACCAGACACAGATGTGAGGGCCACCATGAGCTAGACCAGACACAGATGTGAGGGTCACCATGAGCTAGACCAGACACAGATGTGAGGGCCACCATGAGCTAGGCCAGACACAGATGTGAGGGCCACCATGAGCTAGACCAGACACAGATGTGAGGGCCACCATGAGCTAGGCCAGACACAGATGTGAGGGTCACCATGAGCTAGACCAGACACAGATGTGAGGGCCACCATGAGCTAGACCAGACACAGATGTGAGGGTCACCATGAGCTAGACCAGACACAGATGTGAGGGCCACCATGAGCTAGACCAGACACAGATGTGAGGGCCACCATGAGCTAGACCAGACACAGATGTGAGGGCCACCATGAGCTAGACCAGACACAGATGTGAGGGCCACCATGAGCTAGGCCAGACACAGATATGAGGGCCACCATGAGCTAGACCAGACACAGATGTGAGGGCCACCATGAGCTAGGCCAGACACAGATGTGACGGCCACCATGAGCTAGACCAGACACAGATGTGAGGGCCACCATGAGCTAGACCAGACACAGATGTGAGGGCCACCATGAGCTAGACCAGACACAGATGTGAGGGCCACCATGAGCTAGACCAGACACAGATGTGAGGGCCACCATGGCCTAGGCCAGACACAGATGTGAGGGTCACCATGAGCTAGACCAGACACAGATGTGAGGGCCACCATGAGCTAGGCCAGACACAGATGTGAGGGCCACCATGAGCTAGACCAGACACAGATGTGAGGGCCACCATGAGCTAGGCCAGACACAGATGTGAGGGTCACCATGAGCTAGAGCAGACACAGATGTGAGGGCCACCATGAGCTAGACCAGACACAGATGTGAGGGCCACCATGAGCTAGACCAGACACAGATGTGAGGGCCACCATGAGCTAGGCCAGACACAGATGTGAGGGTCACCATGAGCTAGGCCAGACACAGATGTGAGGGTCACCATGAGCTAGGCCAGACACAGATGTGAGGGTCACCATGAGCTAGGCCAGACACAGATGTGAGGGTCACCATGAGCTAGACCAGACACAGATGTGAGGGCCACCATGAGCTAGACCAGACACAGATGTGAGGGCCACCATGAGCTAGACCAGACACAGATGTGAGGGCCACCATGAGCTAGACCAGACACAGATGTGAGGGCCACCATGAGCTAGACCAGACACAGATGTGAGGGCCACCATGAGCTAGACCAGACACAGATGTGAGGGCCACCATGAGCTAGACCAGACACAGATGTGAGGGCCACCATGAGCTAGACCAGACACAGATGTGAGGGCCACCATGAGCTAGACCAGACACAGATGTGAGGGCCACCATGAGCTAGGCCAGACACAGATGTGAGGGCCACCATGAGCTAGACCAGACACAGATGTGAGGGCCACCATGAGCTAGACCAGACACAGATGTGAGGGCCACCATGAGCTAGACCAGACACAGATGTGAGGGCCACCATGAGCTAGACCAGACACAGATGTGAGGGCCACCATGAGCTAGGCCAGACACAGATGTGAGGGCCACCATGAGCTAGGCCAGACACAGATGTGAGGGCCACCATGACCTAGACCAGACACAGATGTGAGGGCCACCATGAGCTAGGCCAGACACAGATGTGAGGGCCACCATGAGCTAGACCAGACACAGATGTGAGGGCCACCATGAGCTAGGCCAGACACAGATGTGAGGGCCACCATGGCCTAGACCAGACACAGATGTGAGGGCCACCATGAGCTAGACCAGACACAGATGTGAGGGCCACCATGAGCTAGACCAGACACAGATGTGAGGGCCACCATGAGCTAGACCAGACACAGATGTGAGGGCCACCATGAGCTAGGCCAGACACAGATGTGAGGGCCACCATGAGCTAGGCCAGACACAGATGTGAGGGCCACCATGAGCTAGGCCAGACACAGATGTGAGGGCCACCATGAGCTAGGCCAGACACAGATGTGAGGGCCACCATGAGCTAGACCAGACACAGATGTGAGGGCCACCATGAGCTAGACCAGACACAGATGTGAGGGCCACCATGAGCTAGACCAGACACAGATGTGAGGGCCACCATGAGCTAGACCAGACACAGATGTGAGGGCCACCATGAGCTAGACCAGACACAGATGTGAGGGTCACCATGAGCTAGACCAGACACAGATGTGAGGGCCACCATGAGCTAGGCCAGACACAGATGTGAGGGCCACCATGAGCTAGACCAGACACAGATGTGAGGGCCACCATGAGCTAGGCCAGACACAGATGTGAGGGCCACCATGAGCTAGACCAGACACAGATGTGAGGGCCACCATGAGCTAGACCAGACACAGATGTGAGGGCCACCATGAGCTAGAGCAGACACAGATGTGAGGGCCACCATGAGCTAGACCAGACACAGATGTGAGGGCCACCATGAGCTAGGCCAGACACAGATGTGAGGGCCACCATGAGCAAGACCAGACACAGATGTGAAGGCCACCATGAGCTAGACCAGACACAGATGTGAGGGCCACCATGAGCTAGGCCAGACACAGATGTGAGGGCCACCATGAGCTAGACCAGACACAGATGTGAGGGCCACCATGAGTGGGACCAGACACAGATGTGAGGGCCACCATGAGCTAGACCAGACACAGATGTGAGGGCCACCATGAGCTAGACCAGACACAGATGTGAGGGCCACCATGAGCTAGGCCAGACACAGATGTGAGGGCCACCATGAGCTAGACCAGACACAGATGTGAGGGCCACCATGAGCTAGACCAGACACAGATGTGAGGGTCACCATGAGCTAGGCCAGACACAGATGTGAGGGCCACCATGAGCTAGACCAGACACAGATGTGAGGGCCACCATGAGCTAGACCAGACACAGATGTGAGGGCCACCATGAGCTAGACCAGACACAGATGTGAGGGCCACCATGAGCTAGACCAGACACAGATGTGAGGGCCACCATGAGCTAGGCCAGACACAGATGTGAGGGCCACCATGAGCTAGGCCAGACACAGATGTGAGGGCCACCCACAGATGTGAGGGCCACCATGAGCTAGACCAGACACAGATGTGAGGGCCACCATGAGTGGGACCAGACACAGATGTGAGGGCCACCATGAGCTAGACCAGACACAGATGTGAGGGCCACCATGAGCTAGACCAGACACAGATGTGAGGGCCACCATGAGCTAGACCAGACACAGATGTGAGGGCCACCATGAGCTAGACCAGACACAGATGTGAGGGCCACCATGAGCTAGACCAGACACAGATGTGAGGGCCACCATGAGCTAGACCAGACACAGATGTGAGGGCCACCATGAGCTAGGCCAGACACAGATGTGAGGGCCACCATGAGCTAGACCAGACACAGATGTGAGGGCCACCATGAGCTAGGCCAGACACAGATGTGAGGGCCACCATGAGCTAGACCAGACACAGATGTGAGGGCCACCATGAGCTAGACCAGACACAGATGTGAGGGCCACCATGAGCTAGACCAGACACAGATGTGAGGGCCACCATGAGCTAGACCAGACACAGATGTGAGGGCCACCATGAGCTAGACCAGACACAGATGTGAGGGCCACCATGAGCTAGACCAGACACAGATGTGAGGGCCACCATGAGCTAGACCAGACACAGATGTGAGGGCCACCATGAGCTAGGCCAGACACAGATGTGAGGGCCACCATGAGCTAGGCCAGACACAGATGTGAGGGCCACCATGAGCTAGACCAGACACAGATGTGAGGGCCACCATGAGCTAGACCAGACACAGATGTGAGGGCCACCATGAGCTAGACCAGACACAGATGTGAGGGTCACCATGGCCTAGACCAGACACAGATGTGAGGGCCACCTTGAGCTAGACCAGACACAGATGTGAGGGCCACCATGAGCTAGGCCAGACACAGATGTGAGGGCCACCATGAGCTAGACCAGACACAGATGTGAGGGCCACCGTGAGTGGGACCAGACACAGATGTGAGGGCCACCATGAGCTAGACCAGACACAGATGTGAGGGCCACCGTGAGCTAGACCAGACACAGATGTGAGGGCCACCATGAGCTAGGCCAGACACAGATGTGAGGGCCACCGTGAGCTAGACCAGACACAGATGTGAGGGCCACCATGAGCTAGACCAGACACAGATGTGAGGGCCACCATGAGCTAGGCCAGACACAGATGTGAGGGCCACCATGAGCTAGACCAGACACAGATGTGAGGGCCACCATGAGCTAGACCAGACACAGATGTGAGGGCCACCATGAGCTAGACCAGACACAGATGTGAGGGCCACCATGAGCTAGGCCAGACACAGATGTGAGGGCCACCATGAGCTAGGCCAGACACAGATGTGAGGGCCACCATGAACTAGGCCAGACACAGATGTGAGGGCCACCATGAACTAGGCCAGACACAGATGTGAGGGCCACCATGAGCTAGGCCAGACACAGATGTGAGGGCCACCATGAGCTAGACCAGACACAGATGTGAGGGCCACCATGAGCTAGATCAGACACAGATGTGAGGGCCACCATGAGCTAGACCAGACACAGATGTGAGGGCCACCATGAGCTAGACCAGACACAGATGTGAGGGCCACCATGAGCTAGGCCAGACACAGATGTGAGGGCCACCATGAGCTAGGCCAGACACAGATGTGAGGGCCACCATGAGCTAGACCAGACACAGATGTGAGGGCCACCATGAGCTAGGCCAGACACAGATGTGAGGGCCACCATGAGCTAGGCCAGACACAGATGTGAGGGCCACCATGAGCTAGACCAGACACAGATGTGAGGGCCACCATGAGCTAGGCCAGACACAGATGTGAGGGCCACCATGAGCTAGGCCAGACATAGATGTTAGGGCCACCATGAGCTAGACCAGACACAGATGTGAGGGCCACCATGAGCTAGACCAGACACAGATGTGAGGGCCACCATGAGCTAGACCAGACACAGATGTGAGGGCCACCATGAGCTAGACCAGACACAGATGTGAGGGCCACCATGAGCTAGGCCAGACACAGATGTGAGGGCCACCATGAGCTAGACCAGACACAGATGTGAGGGCCACCATGAGCTAGACCAGACACAGATGTGAGGGCCACCATGAGCTAGACCAGACACAGATGTGAGGGCCACCATGAGCTAGACCAGACACAGATGTGAGGGCCACCATGGCCTAGACCAGACACAGATGTGAGGGCCACCATGAGCTAGGCCAGACACAGATGTGAGGGCCACCATGAGCTAGACCAGACACAGATGTGAGGGCCACCATGAGCTAGACCAGACACAGATGTGAGGGCCACCATGAGCTAGACCAGACACAGATGTGAGGGCCACCATGAGCTAGGCCAGACACAGATGTGAGGGCCACCATGAGCTAGACCAGACACAGATGTGAGGGCCACCATGAGCTAGGCCAGACACAGATGTGAGGGCCACCATGAGCTAGACCAGACACAGATGTGAGGGCCACCATGAGCTAGGCCAGACACAGATGTGAGGGCCACCATGAGCTAGACCAGACACAGATGTGAGGGCCACCATGAGCTAGGCCAGACACAGATGTGAGGGCCACCATGAGCTAGACCAGACACAGATGTGAGGGCCACCATGAGCTAGGCCAGACACAGATGCGAGGGCCACCATGAGCTAGGCCAGACACAGATGTGAGGGTCACCATGAGCTAGACCAGACACAGATGTGAGGGCCACCATGAGCTAGACCAGACACAGATGTGAGGGCCACCATGAGCTAGGCCAGACACAGATGTGACGGCCACCATGAGCTAGACCAGACACAGATGTGAGGGCCACCATGAGCTAGACCAGACACAGATGTGAGGGCCACCATGAGCTAGACCAGACACAGATGTGAGGGCCACCATGAGCTAGACCAGACACAGATGTGAGGGCCACCATGGCCTAGGCCAGACACAGATGTGAGGGTCACCATGAGCTAGACCAGACACAGATGTGAGGGCCACCATGAGCTAGGCCAGACACAGATGTGAGGGCCACCATGAGCTAGACCAGACACAGATGTGAGGGCCACCATGAGCTAGGCCAGACAGATGTGAGGGTCACCATGAGCTAGACCAGACACAGATGTGAGGGCCACCATGAGCTAGGCCATACACAGATGTGAGGGCCACCATGAGCTAGACCAGACACAGATGTGAGGGCCACCATGAGCTAGGCCAGACACAGATGTGAGGGTCACCATGAGCTAGAGCAGACACAGATGTGAGGGCCACCATGAGCTAGACCAGACACAGATGTGAGGGCCACCATGAGCTAGACCAGACACAGATGTGAGGGCCACCATGAGCTAGACCAGACACAGATGTGAGGGCCACCATGAGCTAGACCAGACACAGATGTGAGGGCCACCATGAGCTAGACCAGACACAGATGTGAGGGCCACCAT
Organism: Cladorhizidae sp. MBARI D1340-BT2; assembly: GCA_028752905.1. Taxonomy (NCBI): domain Eukaryota; kingdom Metazoa; phylum Porifera; class Demospongiae; order Poecilosclerida; family Cladorhizidae; species Cladorhizidae sp. MBARI D1340-BT2. Next base: position 58,583,017 of record JAQNBH010000016.1, on the reverse strand, counting down.
GAGCTAGGCCAGACACAGATGTGAGGGCCACCATGAGCTAGGCCAGACACAGATGTGAGGGTCACCATGAGCTAGACCAGACACAGATGTGAGGGCCACCATGAGCTAGACCAGACACAGATGTGAGGGCCACCATGAGCTAGGCCAGACACAGATGTGAGGGCCACCATGAGCTAGGCCAGACACAGATGTGAGGGCCACCATGAGCTAGACCAGACACAGATGTGAGGGCCACCATGAGCTAGACCAGACACAGATGTGAGGGCCACCATGAGCTAGACCAGACACAGATGTGAGGGCCACCATGAGCTAGACCAGACACAGATGTGAGGGCCACCATGAGCTAGACCAGACACAGATGTGAGGGCCACCATGAGCTAGACCAGACACAGATGTGAGGGCCACCATGAGCTAGACCAGACACAGATGTGAGGGCCACCATGAGCTAGACCAGACACAGATGTGAGGGCCACCATGAGCTAGACCAGACACAGATGTGAGGGCCACCATGAGCTAGGCCAGACACAGATGTGAGGGCCACCATGAGCTAGACCAGACACAGATGTGAGGGCCACCATGAGCTAGGCCAGACACAGATGTGAGGGTCACCATGAGCTAGACCAGACACAGATGTGAGGGCCACCATGAGCTAGGCCAGACACAGATGTGAGGGCCACCATGAGCTAGGCCAGACACAGATGTGAGGGCCACCATGAGCTAGGCCAGACACAGATGTGAGGGCCACCATGAGCTAGACCAGACACAGATGTGAGGGCCACCATGAGCTAGACCAGACACAGATGTGAGGGCCACCATGAGCTAGGCCAGACACAGATGTGAGGGCCACCATGAGCTAGACCAGACACAGATGTGAGGGCCACCATGAGCTAGGCCAGACACAGATGTGAGGGCCACCATGAGCTAGACCAGACACAGATGTGAGGGCCACCATGAGCTAGGCCAGACACAGATGTGAGGGCCACCATGAGCTAGACCAGACACAGATGTGAGGGCCACCATGAGCTAGACCAGACACAGATGTGAGGGCCACCATGAGCTAGACCAGACACAGATGTGAGGGCCACCATGAGCTAGACCAGACACAGATGTGAGGGCCACCATGAGCTAGACCAGACACAGATGTGAGGGCCACCATGAGCTAGGCCAGACACAGATGTGAGGGCCACCATGAGCTAGACCAGACACAGATGTGAGGGCCACCATGAGCTAGACCAGACACAGATGTGAGGGCCACCATGAGCTAGACCAGACACAGATGTGAGGGCCACCATGAGCTAGGCCAGACACAGATGTGAGGGCCACCATGAGCTAGGCCAGACACTGGCTGTATGGATGACAATATGAACTGCTAAGTTTTAATGCCATTCAAATTAAGATCCAAACTGTCAAATATTTTGGCCATCTATTTCTCTCTATGTGGTACTAGGATGACCATTAGACTCACTATGATGACCATGACTCACTAGGATGACCATTTTAGACCACTAGGATGACCATTATACCCACTAGGATGACCATTAGACCTAGGATGACCATTACCCACTATGATGACCATTAGACCCACTAGGATGACTATTAGACACACTAGGATGACTATTAGACCCACTAGGATGACTATTAGACCCACTAGAATGACTATTAGACCCACTAGGATGACTATTAGACCCACTAGGATGACTATTAGACCCACTAGGATGACTATTAGAGGATGACTATTAGACCCACTAGTATGACTATTAGAGGATGACTATTAGACCCACTAGGATGACTATTAGACCCACTAGGATGACTATTAGACCCACTAGGATGACTATTAGAGGATGACTATTAGACCCATAAGATGCCCATCACACTTACTATCAAACACGGGTATTTGTGCGCTGAGAGGGAAGACGCCTGCTGCTGCTGGAGTATATGACTAAGTCTGTCCCGGAACATCGGAAGATTGTCACAACGACCAAAATCATTGTAACTGTTGCTGGGGGCTGGACGTACACCTGTCACACACATACACACCGCAAGCAAATGGAAGATATATTGGAAGGAGAACAACACACACACTGACTAGCTCACTTGTTGTAGCTTCACATTACAATCTTGACTACAGACACAATTAACACAGCAGTCTTGACTACGGACACAACTAACACAGTAGTCTTGACTACAGACACAACTAACACAGCAATCTTGACTACAGACATAACTAATACAGCAGTCTTGATTACAGACATAACTAACACAGCAGTCTTGATTACGGACACAACTAACACAGCAGTAGTCTTGACTACAGACACAACTAACACAGCAGTCTTGACTACGGACACAACTAACACAGTAGTCTTGACTACAGACACAACTAACACAGCAATCTTGACTACAGACATAACTAATACAGCAGTCTTGATTACAGACATAACTAACACAGCAGTCTTGATTACGGACACAACTAACACAGCAGTAGTCTTGACTACAGACACAACTAACACAGCAGTCTTGACTACAGACACAACTAACACAGCAGTCTTGACTACGGACACAACTAACACAGCAGTCTTGACTACAGACACAACTAACACAGCAGTCTTGACTACAGACATACATGTAACTAATACAGCAGTCTTGACTACGGACACAACTAAGATAGCAGGCAGTCTTGACTACATAAGATATAACCAGTGAGGTAAAGATGGCCTTGGGTACTGCCAGTGATCACAAGAAATTGGGATGGAAGTGACTCGAGTCTTGGTGACCAGGAATTTCAGGTATGTTGATAATTAGTTTGTGATGACAAGTAATTAGTTTGGGATGACAAGTAATTAGTTTGTGATGACAAGTAATTAGCTTGTGATTTTGAGACAAGAGCAATTGGAGGTAATTTTGGCAGAAGTCAGACAGGCCAGAGTTCTTAAGGAACTGCAGGCCACAATTCTTGTACCCATTCTTACGAAGAGCCAATAACTCCTCCCTGGGGTGCTTGGTCATGGCCATTGTCATTGGTCATACGCAGGGAGGGGGGTAAGCTACGAGCAAGTGTCGGTGTGGCTAGTGGCTAGTGGTGAATGGACAGCACTAGCAACTAGTTGGCATGGCAACAATACCCACCACACTTGGGAGGAGAAGCAGCGAGACTGCTCAGGCTACAAATGTGGGGTGGAGGTGTGTGTGGGGTGTGTTGTCAGTGTTCTCCCAAGGATTTTGTCAGGGATATTGGCATGTCATCGGTGGAGTAGCGGGCTAATAAACCATGGTGGTCTTGTTTTTTTTTGGTCTTGTATTCATTATTGTGTTTACAGACTGCAGGAGGTGCACTGGACTAGACATAATATTGTTGCATGTAAAAGAGCTATGAATCAGTAGAGTATCATGCAACAAGCACATAATAGGATGACATACATATTCTACAAGTTATACTGAAGCCTGAATGCTCATATTGAAATAGTGAATACAATTATCTTGAAGAATCCTCATTGTCAACAGTGCACAACAGTTACTTCTTGAAATATTCCAAGAAATGCTTTCATACTCACCAAGAGAGGAAGGGAGAAAAGGAGACAGTACATGAAGGGAGCGCTAAGCTACAGTCTCTCCTAGGCACTGCACCATCGCCCCAAACCCAAGTCAGCCTACCGTGATGTAGCACTCGTTCTTCGCATGCTTCACTGAGCTCTGCCTTGTTAGAATCGTGTGAGGCAAGTCATCCATGTTGCTTGGCCGATGGCGACCTTCCTAGGCCTATGATTATGTTATCAGCAGAGCAAATACGCCACACCTTTCCCGTGCTACAACTCTAACATCCAGGGCAAGTTCAACTTCCATTCTTATCAATGCCAGTCTTCCTGTGCTTGTTGGAGCTCTGCTAGGAACACTCTCGTCAGGACTTCTACGCTTCGGTAACTCTCGTGTGTGATACAGAAACTACTGGAGCTAGAACTGCTGTACCAACCACACCCATAATAAGTTCATGAAATGTACTAGTACAATGCTAAGGCATATCACCAATATGCTTAAACACTATGGAAAACACTGGTGATATGTGTGTGTGTGTGTGTGTGTGTACCAGCGAGCTGGTTGAGGATGTCTGTGAAGATGACCTCCTGAGAGTACCCTTCTCTGCAGTGTACCATGGCATGTGGCAGCTGCAATAGTATTACATCATACATGTACATCTAGAGTATTACATCATACATGTACATCTAGAGTATTACATCTTACATGTACATCTAGAGTATTACATCATACATGTACATCTAGAGTATTACATCATACATGTACATCTAGAGTATTACATCACACATGTATATCTAGAGTATTACATCATACATGTACATCTAGAGTATTACATCATACATGCACATCTAGAGTATTACATCACACATGTACATCTAGATTATTACATCATATGTACATCTAGAGTATTACATCATACATGTACATCTAGAGTATTACATCATACATGTACATAGAGTATTACATCACACATGTATATCTAGAGTATTACATCATACATGTACATCTAGACTATTACATCACACATGTACATCTAGAGTATTACATCATACATGTACATCTAGAGTATTACATCATGCATGCACATCTAGACTATTACATCACAGATGTACATCTACTATTACATCATACATGTACATCTAGAGTATTACATCATACATGTGCATCTAGAGTATTACATCATACATGTACATCTAGAGTATTACACCATACATGTACATCTAGAGTGTTACATTATACATGTACATCTAGAGTATTTACATCACACATGTACATCTAGAGTATTACATCATACATGTACATCTAGACTATTACATCATATGTACATCTAGATTATTACATCATATATGTACATCTAGAGTATTACATAATACAACATGTACATCTAGAGTATTACATCATACATGTACATCTAGACTATTACATCATATGTACATCTAGATTATTACATCATACATGTACATCTAGAGTATTACATAATACAACATGTACATCTAGAGTATTACATCATACATGTACATCTAGACTATTACATACACATGTACATGTACATCTAGATTATTACATCATACATGCACATCTAGACTATTACATCACAGATGTACATCTAGACTATTACATCATACATGTACATCTAGAGTATTACATCATACATGTACATCTAGACTATTACATCACACATGTACATCTAGAGTATTACATCATACATGTACATCTAGAGTATTACATCATATGTACATCTAGAGTATTACATCATACATGTACATCTAGACTATTACATCACACATGTACATCTAGAGTATTACATCATACATGTACATAGAGTATTACATCATAAATGTACATCTAGACTATTACATCATACATGTACATCTAGACTATTACATCATACATGTACATCTAGACTATTACATTATACATGTACATCTAGACTTATACATCACACATGTACATCTAGACTATCACATCATTCATACATGTACATCTAGAATATATTACATCACATCTAGAGTATTACATCATACATGTACATCTAGACTATTACATCATACATGTAAATCTAGAGTATTACATCATACATGTACATCTAGACTATTACAACACACATGTACATCTAGAGTATTACATCATACATGTACATCTAGAGTATTACATCATACATGTACATGTAAAGAGCACATGTGCATGTACAGCTAGCAACCTTGCCTGCACTTGTGACCTTACTGACCTCTAGCTGGGATAACATGGTCTGTATTGTCAGAGTCTTCCCAGTACCAGATGGTCCAAACAAGAATACGCATGGAGGAGACCACTCACCTCCCTATAAACACATGTGCACACACACACACATGGAGACCACTCATCTCCCTATAAACACATGTGCACACACACATATGGAGACCACTCATCTCCCTATAAACACATGTGCACACACACACATGGAGACCACCCATCTCCCTATAAACAAATGTGCACACACACATGGAGACCACTCATCTCCCTGTAAACACATGTGCACATACACACATGGAGACCACTCATCTCCCTATAAACACATGTGCACACACACACATGGAGACCACTCACCTCCCTATAAACACATGTGCACACACACACATGGAGACCACCCATCTCCCTGTAAACACATGTGCACACACACACATGGAGACCACTCATCTCCCTGTAAACACATGTGCACACACACACATGGAGACCACCCATCTCCCTGTAAACACATGTGCACACACACATGGAGACCACCCATCTCCCTGTAAACACATGTGCACACACACACATGGAGACCACTCACCTCCCTATAAACACATGTGCACACACACACATGGAGACCACCCATCTCCCTATAAACACATGTGCACACACACACATGGAGACCACCCATCTCCCTGTAAACACATGTGCACACACACATATGGAGACCACTCACCTCCCTATAAACACATGTGCACACACACACGGAGACCACTCATCTCCCTATAAACACATGTGCACACACACACATGGAGACCACCCATCTCCCTGTAAACACGTGTGCACACACACACATGGAGACCACTCATCTCCCTGTAAACACATGTGCACACACACACATGGAGACCACCCATCTCCCTGTAAACACATGTGCATACATACATGGAGACCACCCTTCTCCCTGTAAACACATGTGCACACACACACATGGAGACCACTCATCTCCCTGTAAACACATGTGCACACACACATGGAGACCACCCATCTCCCTGTAAACACATGTGCACACACACACACATGGAGACCACTCATCTCCCTATAAACACATGTGCACACACACATGGAGACCACTCACCTCCCTATAAACACATGTGCACACACACATGGAGACCACTCATCTCCCTATAAACACATGTGCACTCACACACATGGAGACCACTCATCTCCCTATAAACACATGTGCACACACATGGAGACCATCCATCTCTCTATAAACACATGTGCACACACACATACTACCGTGCATCTCCCTATAAACACATGTAAACACACACATGGAGACCATTCATCTCCCTATAAACACATGTACACACAGTGCATACCACCACTCATGCTCATAAAGGACACTCCCTCTGTTAGCATGTAGACAGACACATGTACACATCTTTTAAACTTGTAGAAAACATGCAGATAATGGAGACACATGCAGAGAGCGTGTAGACCTGGAGATACATGTGTCAGCATGCAGACACGCATGTAATGTAGACAGTATGTAGCATGGAGACACATGTGTCAGCATTCAGACACACATGTAATGTAGACAGTATGTAGCATGGAGACACATGTGTCAGCATGCAGACAGACACACGTAGACAGTATGCAGCATGGAGACACATGCATTAGCTTGCAGACAGACACATGTAGACAGTATGGAGACACATGTGTCATCATGCCGACAGACACATGCAGACACTAAGTAGCATGGAGATACATGTGTCAGCTTGCAGACAGACACATGGAGACAGTATGTAGCATCCAGACAGACAAACATGTAGACAGTATGTAGCATGGAGACACATGTCAGCTTGCAGACAGACACATGTAGACAGTATGGAGACACGTGTCAGTATGCAGACAGACACATGTAGACAGTATGTAGATGCATGTGTCAGCATGCACACACACATGTAGACATGGAGACAGATACATGTAGACAGTATGTATACATGGAGACACATGTGTCAGCATGCAGATAGACACATGTAGACAGTATGTACATGTAGCATGGAGACACATGTGTCAGCATGCAGACTTACTTCAGCTAGTAATTCCTGCAACATTTGTACTTGTGTTGCTCTTCCACAAAGAGATGGAAGACCTCCCTTACATGGAGTTAACTTAGTCACATCCTTCACCGGACTCGTCACCTAGCAACAACAATGGCATTAATAATAAATTAAAACCTCACTGGAAGGAGGACTCCCCCAGGGGGGCTGCATGGACACCCCCAGGGGGGCTGCGGGGACAAGCAAATGCAGGCACGGTAGCCTTATCACTGCACTCCTAATGGAATTAATTTCAAGTCAAGAGCTGAGCTCTCTAAATACTCAACAAGACATGAAAATATTGAATATTCAGGTTGTACACAGGAAGTAGCTGGTTGTACACAGGAAGTGGCTCGTTGCATACAGGAAGTGGCTGGGATTTGAGGGCGATCACTGATCTTGCCTTCAACTTCATACTTGTCCTGAGTATTGCTTGTGTCCCGCAACACAAGCAATACCAGCACAGGTGTGACTGAGTGTTGATGTTGCTGCTAGTGAACAGTGTACCTCTAGTAAAGACCAGCACAGGTGTGACTGAGTGTTGATGTTGCTGCTAGTGAACAGTGTACCTCTAGTAAAGAACATCAAGACTCGACTGGAACTTTGCATAGATGTCATTGACCTACGCCACACACCTGGTTCAGATTCCTGTAACCATGGGAACATGGGTATATCTGGAAGTGCACGTGGCAATAGTCCTCCTCCTTGGACCTGCCAGCAAGCTTGACCCTTGACCTATCTGAGGGAATTGACACTTCCTGCACCTTGGCTGAAATGAATGCCCCCAGCCCTTCACACTGCACCCATCAGCAACTCCACATTACCACACCCCTACATGTACAGCTTAAAATTATGTTAGCATAGCTAGTTCTAATTAGCATGTTAACATAGCTGGTTCTAATAGCATGTTACCATAACTGGTTCTAATTAGCATGTTACCATAGCTGACTCTAATTAGCATGTTACCATAGCTGGTTCTAATTAGCATAGCTAGTTCTAATTAGCATGTTACCATAGCTGGTTCTAATTAGCATAGCTAGTTCTAATTAGCATGTTACCATAGCTGGTTCTAATTAGCATGTTACCATAGCTGGTTCTAATTAGCATAGCTAGTTCTAATTAGTATATTAGCATAACTGGTTCTAATTAGCATGTTACCATAGCTGACTCTAATTAGCATGTTACCATAGCTGGTTCTAATTAGCATAGCTAGTTCTAATTAGTATTATAGCATAGCTAGTTCTAATTAGTATGTTACCATAGCTGGCTCTAATTAGCATGTTACCATAGCTGGTTCTAATTAGCATGTTACCATAGCTGGTTCTAATTAGCATGTTACCATAGCTGACTCTAATTAGCATGTTAACATAGCTGGTTCTAATTAGCATGTTAACATAGCTGGTTCTAATTAGCATGTTACCATAGCTGACTCTAATTAGCATGTTAACATAGCTGGTTCTAATTAGCATGTTACCATAGCTGGTTCTAATTAGCATGTTACCATAGCTCGTTCTAATTAGCATGTTACCATAGCTGGCTCTAGCATGTTACCATAGCTCGTTCTAATTAGCATGTTACTTTACATCCAAAAGCATAGCATGTGAGCTATCTTAGTGAGCTATCTTAATTGCCATTAGTACCTTCTCATCTGACAACCCTTACCTACAGCTCATTAGTTCCCTTCCCATCTGACAACCCTTACCTACAGCTCATTAGTTCCCTTCCCATCTGACACCCCTTACCAACAGCTCATTAGTTCCCTTCTCATCTGACAACCCTTACCTACAGCTCATTAGTTCCCATCTCATCTGACAACCCTTACCTACAGCTCATTAGTTCCCTTCTCATCTGACAACCCTTACCTACAGCTCATTAGTTCCCTTCTCATCTGACAACCCCTACCTACAGCTCATTAGTTCCCTTCCCATCTGATAACCCTTACCTACAGCTCATTAGTTCCCTTCTCATCTGACAACCCTTACCAACAGCTCATTAGTTCCCTTCTCATCTGACAACCCTTACCTACAGCTCATTAGTTCCCTTCTCATCTGACAACCCTTACCTACAGCTCATTAGTTCCCTTCATCTGACAACCCTTACCTACAGCTCATTAGTTCCCTTCCCATCTGACAACCCTTACCTACAGCTCATTAGTTCCCTTCATCTGACGACCCTTACCTACAGCTCATTAGTTCCCTTCCCATCTGACAACCCTTACCTACAGCTCATTAGTTCCCTTCTCATCTGACAACCCTTACCTACAGCTCATTAGTTCCCTTCTCATCTGACAACCCTTACCAACAGCTCATTACTTCCCTTCATCTGACAACCCTTACCTACAGCTCATTAGTTCCCTTCATCTGACAACCCTTACCTACAGCTCATTAGTTCCCTTCCCATCTTACCTACAGCTCATTAGTTCCCTTCTCATCTGACAACCCTTACCTACAGCTCATTATTTCCCTTCTCATCTGACAACCCTTACCTACAGCTCATTAGTTCCCTTCTCATCTGACAACCCTTACCAACAGCTCATTAGTTCCCTTCATCTGACAACCCTTACCTACAGCTCATTAGTTCCCTTCATCTGACAACCCTTACCTACAGCTCATTAGTTCCCTTCCCATCTGATAACCCTTACCAACAGCTCATTAGTTCCCTTCTCATCTGACAACCCTTACCTACAGCTCATTAGTTCCCTTCATCTGACAACCCTTACCTACAGCTCATTAGTTCCCTTCTCATCTGACAACCCTTACCTACAGCTCATTAGTTCCCTTCATCTGACAACCTTACCTACAGCTCATTAGTTCCCTTCTCATCTGACAACCCTTACCTACAGCTCATTAGTTCCCTTCCCATCTGACAACCCTTACCTACAGCTCATTAGTTCCCTTCATCTGACAACCCTTACCTACAGCTCATTAGTTCCCTTCTCATCTGATAACCCTTACCTACAGCTCATTAGTTCCCTTCCCATCTGACAACCCTTACCTACAGCTCATTAGTTCCCTTCATCTGACAACCCTTACCAACAGCTCATTAGTTCCCTTCTCATCTGACAACCCTTACCTACAGCTCATTAGTTCCCTTCCCATCTGACAACCCTTACCTATAGCTCATTAGTTCCCTTCTCATCTGATAACCCTTACCTACAGCTCATTAGTTCCCTTCCCATCTGACAACCCTTCTGACAACCCTTACCTACAGCTCATTAGTTCCCTTCATCTGACAACCCTTACCTACAGCTCATTAGTTCCCTTCTCATCTGACAACCCTTACCTACAGCTCATTAGCTCCCTTCCCATCTGACGACCCTTACCTACAACTTATTAATCAAGAAGTGCATTGGAGTCCTCTGGTACTAAAGTAGTTATGAATTGCTCTATTGAATGTGAGTTAAGCATGGAAGACAATAGAGATATTTAGACACTAAGTTGAGATCTGCTCATGACGCTTTAGCCAATGCTGCTGGAGGTGTCTCATGATGCTTTAGGAAGGATCCAATGCTGCTGGAAGTGTTCTCACAATGCTTTAGGAAGGATCCATTGCTGCTTGAGGTGTTCTCACGATGCTTTAGGAAGGATCCAATGCTGCTGGAGGTGTTCTCATGATGCTTTAGGAAGGAACCATTGCTGCTGGAAGTGTTCTCATGATGCTTTAGGAAGGATCCATTGCTGCTGGAAGTGTTCTCATGATGCTTTAGGAAGGAACCAATGCTGCTGGAAGTGTTCTCACGATGCTTTAGGAAGGAACCAATGCTGCTGGAAGTGTTCTCACGATGCTTTAGGAAGGAACCAATGCTGCTGGAAGTGTTCTCACGATGCTTTAGGAAGGAACCAATGCTGCTTGAGGTGTTCTCACGATGCTTTAGGAAGGAACCAATGCTGCTGGAGGTGTTCTCATGATGGTTTAGGAAGGATCCATTGCTGCTGGAAGTGTTCTCACGATGCTTTAGGAAGGAACCAATGCTGCTGGAATTGTTCTCACGATGCTAGGAAGGATCCAATGCTGCTGGAAGTGTTCTCACGATGCTTTAGGAAGGATCCAATGCTGCTGGAGGTGTCCTCATGATGCTTTAGGAAGGATCCATTGCTGCTGGAAGTGTTCTCACGATGCTTTAGGAAGGATCCATTGCTGCTTGAGGTGTTCTCACGATGCTTTAGGAAGGATCCAATGCTGCTGGAAGTGTTCTCATGATGCTTTAGGAAGGATCCAATGCTGCTGGGTGTTCTCACGATGCTTTAGGAAGGAACCAATGCTGCTGGAAGTGTTCTCACGATGCTTTAGGAAGGATCCAATGCTGCTGGAGGTGTCCTCATGATGCTTTAGGAAGGATCCATTGCTGCTGGAAGTGTTCTCATGATGCTTTAGGAAGGATCCATTGCTGCTGGAAGTGTTCTCACGATGCTTTAGGAAGGATCCATTGCTGCTGGAAGTGTTCTCATGATGCTTTAGGAAGCATTGCTGCTGGAAGTGTTCTCACGATGCTTTAGGAAGGATCCAGTGCTGGAGGTATTCCCGGAGCTAGTGATGGCTGATACCACATTTAGGCTGCTAAGAAACTCAAGGAGACATGTGAGCTCATGTGAACTAATGGAGCTTGTGGTTTTGAGGTTTTAGTCACGTGCCATTTTTTAAGGGGGGACGATGGTATTTTGTTAAATTTTTTTTAACTTGTGGTTACAACTTTAAAGCTCCGTAAATTCTGCAAACTTCATGGACTTGATATATAGCTCAAAAGATAGGTCTCTCTGTGTGCTCTCTTTTGATACTAAAATATGTTTCATTTCATAGGTATAATTATAGGCAAGTTACTAGACCCTAAAGAATGGAAGGTTGGGTATATACATGTTCTAGTCTTCATGGGAAGAATGGAAGGTTGGGTATATACATACTCTAGATAGTCTTCATGGGAAGAATGGAAGGTTGTGTATATACATGCCATGGGAAGATTGGAAAGTCGAGAAGCAAATGTTAAATTTCATTATATTCTCGTCAGCTGAGAGTTCATAGGAAAAAAATTGTTTGCCAATGTGAAACCATCCAAAATAATGAGCACCAATGTCATATGATTTTTTTAATCTGCAGGCATTATTTTATTGGAAGGTAAAGGGTCATATGTGGTGTACATTCTTTTGCACCCCCCCTCATCCCAAAAGGACTAGCAAGCACGTACAACTGCGATATAAATGCGCATTAGCGTCGTCCCAGTTGCCAGAGTCACCTAGCAAGACAATACTAACCACGAGACTATTGCTAGTACATGGGTCACACCATGTGCAGCTTATAGCCGCTTCTGAATGCTTACTTTTTCCTTGTTTTTTGTCGGAGCGTGCACGTGTAACTCAGCCTTGAAACTTCTTAGCCCAGTCATCCGAGACCTTGTCACTCGTTCAGCCGCCATTCCTAGTGTACATGTACAGCTGGTCCCTTTGCGGACCCTTTACCAGAAGTAGTAGCGAGCCCGTCCCTCCAAGGATGTTTGGGGAAGACAGAGTCAGTATGGGAAATACTTAAGTGGGGGAGAAGAGGAAATACCTGATGTTTGGCATCTAGCGACCATATCTTTGGCACCTCCCCCTCATCCAATCCAAAACACTCTCTTTGCCCCTTTCACTTATTTTTGTTCATTAAAAAAGTAAAAGCTTTTTTCTTGGGCATTCCTCATCTCCTGGCCTATCTCTCCTTATCTTTGTGATGGCTATCTCTCCTTATCTTTGTGATGGCTATCTCTCCTTATCTTTGTGATGGCTATCTCTCCTTATCTTTGTGATGGCTATCTCTCCTTATCTTTGTGATGGCTATCTCTCCTTATCTTTGTGATGGCTATCTCTCCTTATCTTTGTGATGGCTATCTCTCCTTATCTTTGTGATGGCTATCTCTCCCTATCTTTGTGATGGCTATCTCTCCTTATCTTTGTGATGGCTATCTCTCCTTATCTTTGTGATGGCTATCTCTCCTTATCTTTGTGATGGCTATCTCTCCTTATCTTTGTGATGGCTATCTCTCCTTATCTTTGTGATGGCTATCTCTCCTTATCTTTGTGATGGCTATCTCTCCTTATCTTTGTGATGGCTATCTCTCCCTATCTTTGTGATGGCTATCTCTCCTTATCTTTGTGATGGCTATCTCCTTATCTTTGTGATGGCTATGTCTTTGTGATGGCTATCTCTCCTTATCTTTGTGATGGCTATCTCTCCTTATCTTTGTGATGGCTATCTCTCCTTATCTTTGTGATGGCTATCTCTCCCTATCTTTGTGATGGCTATCTCTCCTTATCTTTGTGATGGCTATGTCTTTGTGATGGCTATCTCTCCTTATCTTTGTGATGGCTATCTCTCCTTATCTTTGTGATGGCTATCTCTCCTTATCTTTGTGATGGCTATCTCTCCTTATCTTTGTGATGGCTATCTCTCCTTATCTTTGTGATGGCTATCTCTCCTTATCTTTGTGATGGCTATCTCTCCTTATCTTTGTGATGGCTATCTCTCCTTATCTTTGTGATGGCTATCTCTCCTTATCTTTGTGATGGCTATCTCTCCTTATCTTTGTGATGGCCTATCTCTCCTTATCTTTGTGGTGGCTATCTCTCCTTATCTTCGTGATGGCTATCTCAAGGCTCAACAGTTATTGTTCTAGGACCTTGTAGTGGGGAGCGTGGAAGAACTGTGTATGTATATTGTCTCACAATGAATACAAAAACAGTTGATATCTCAACTATTTGGCAGTATATATCTTAAATGGTTTTGCCCCCAGAACACTTCCAGAGTCTTCTGTGAAGATGTAAACCAGCAGCTCCAAGAAACGTTGGAAACTGTCAAGTCATTTTAAAAATCGTATCAACTTTGCCCCCCCCCCACCAACCCACAACTTGTGCATCTGTCTTAGTTTCACTAGCAGAAGACTCCATAAGAGTGCATGCAGTCTAGCCAACAGCTTGTACCAATTCACCTGCTGCTTAGGTGGGGTGTGCTCTACCTGCAGACGTCCAGTTATCCAGGGTGTGGTCTGTTCGAGTGTTTTTTTTATTGACAACATGATATCAACATTGACAGTTTATTGCATGTGAAGTGTGAGATATAGTGAGTGCCATCATGTTGACAGATTTAACACCATTTGTTCTGGCGCAGGTGTAAATTATAAATGATAGATTGCAAGTTAAGCATGGGCAACACAAGTGGAGGTGCAAATGTTGTCCGGATCAAAGTTCCTTTTGAAGCTCCCAGAGGAATGGATCTGGTGTCATGCTCAGTCACTTCTTGTAGATGCTGCTCATGCTCAGTCACTTCTTGTAGATGCTGCTCATGCTGAGTCACTTCTTGTAGATGCTGCTCATGCTCAGTCACTTCTTGCAGGTGCTGCTCATGCTCAGTCACTTCTTGTAGATGCTGCTCATGCTCAGTCACTTCTTGTAGATGCTGCTCATGCTCAGTCACTTCTTGTAGATGCTGCTCATGCTCAGTCACTTCTTGTAGATGCTGCTCATGCTCAGTCACTTCTTGTAGATGCTGCTCATGCTCAGTCACTTCTTGTAGATGCTGCTCATGCTCAGTCACTTCTTGCAGGTGCTGCTCATGCTCAGTCACTTCTTGTAGATGCTGCTCATGCTCAGTCACTTCTTGTAGATGCTGCTCATGCTCAGTCACTTCTTGTAGATGCTGCTCATGCTCAGTCACTTCTTGGAGGTGCTGCTCATGCTCAGTCACTTCTTGTAGATGCTGCTCATGCTCAGTCACTTCTTGGAGGTGCTGCTCATGCTCAGTCACTTCTTGCAGGTGCTGCTCATGCTCAGTCACTTCTTGTAGATGCTGCTCATGCTCAGTCACTTCTTGTAGATGATGCTCATGCTCAGTCACTTCTTGCAGATGCTGCTCATGCTCAGTCACTTCTTGCAGGTGCTGCTCATGCTCAGTCACTTCTTGGAGGTGCTGCTCATCTCAGTCACTTCTTGGAGGTGCTGCTCATGCTCAGTCACTTCTTGGAGGTGCTGCTCGACTACAAAAAATCTACAAATAGAAATAAGAAAATAAAAGCAGTATGTATGGATTGACCTTTACCCTTTACTAAAGACTATAATTATTTGCTTTACAATAACCTTCTCAATAATCAACTTGAATCATACTCTCTCAATGTTTTGACTAGATGCTCTAGCCTTCATCAGGAATAATAAAACGCTAAGACTCGCATGTGCCTGCTATATACCGGTAGCTAGCTATTCACCATGTGCTACAAAACCACACCCAGGAACACGCGTCCAGCACATGAACCAGCACACACATCCAGCATTTAAATTTGATGTGGATTTTATTTTTATAATAATAATAATAATAAGTAATAAAAGATAAAAGTAATAATTAATAATAATAATAATAGTAATAGTAATAATAATAATAGTTATAATAATAATAATAATAATAATAATAATAATAATAATAATAATAATAATAATAATAATAATAATAATAGTATAACAACAACAAAAATAAACAAACACACAAAAATATATATAAAAAAATAACAATAATAAAAATGTGGTGAGCATGGCTTCAAGTTCAGGCTCTTGAGAGTGGCCTTCCCAGCAGCCAATTCCACAGTCTCGATTGAACCGCTCACACTTTGGTGCTAGGCTGATGTGCAATGCCTCCTTCACTAGCAGTTCCTTCTGTCTTCTGGCCTGGTCCAAGATGGTGGCTTCCTCCCACAAAATAGGATGTCCATTATCCCATGCATGTTCAGCAATTGCAGACTTCTCTTTAGCAGGCTTTCTACAGGCATCTTGATGTTCTTTTACTTTGGTCTCCAGTCTTCTTCAGATGGTCTCCCCTAGGGAGTACTTCCCACAGCTACAAGGGATGCAGTACACAATGCACGAGTGCATTTTAGCTGGTAAAACGTCCTTCATTCTGCTCAGTTGTGTCCTCAAAGAGTTCTTCCTGATCTGAAAACGACTTTGATGTTGAACTTCTTGCAGACCCTCCCACTCATCCCTGCTGCATAAGGAATTACTATCATAGGATCCTTCCTTTTAGACCCCTCAATGCCTGTATCAGTGTAATCTTCCTTTCTGTGTTTAGATGTATCTACAGATGAAAGGTTGATGAAGGCTTGCGGATAACCATTCTCTATAAAGACCTTGATGTTCTTCCTTCCAAAGGTCCTCCTTCTCAGTCACTACTCTCCTTGCTCTATCATACAAGCTCTTCACAGGACGATGTGATCTATAATCAAGGTAACAGTTGGGTGTTCGTGGGTTTTCTGGTAGGTATATAGTCCACATGTAACAACCAAGCATATATATAAGACTAGTGACTGAAACAAAAGATAACAAGAAGCTATGTATGTGAAGTGAATTTTAGTTGTTGGAAGGAGTCTTTTACCTTTGAGTTCAGCCATTTAAAAAGTTAGCCAGTGCTATAAATAAATATTGCAGAACCACCCCAGAATATTCAAGAAAATCAGCAAAATAAATGTTTGCTCTTCTGCTGGTCGAAAGTGACTTATTTTGGCTGGATATTTAACTCACAGAATATCTTATACAGAATATAATATTGATAAAAAATTATATCCCTTAAATCATGTATATATATATATATCACATGATAGCAGTAATCCCACCAAAACAGCATCGACAAGCCTGCGTTAGAGCACAGTAATTCAACATGAAAAATTGCTCGTAATGATCTGCGTTAACCTTTACCATGTCCAGGAACCCAAATAGATTTATTTCCATGTTCATGTTGGGAGGAGGGGGGGTAAGGGAGGAGGGAGGACCTCACAAATGTGAGCCGATAACCAGAAAAGGTATTGACTCTTCTTAGATGAGATAACTGCTCCTGCCCTCGTGGGCCAGCCCCTTCCAATGAGTAGTTGTGTAATTATTAGATTGGCTCGTCAACTACGCTCATTTTGATGTGAAGTGTGAGTCGAATAATTTTAAAAGGTAAGGGTCCCCTAAATATTCGTCTGTGTGGAGCATGGGCATTCTTGCTTTAATTAACAGGTAGAGGAAGTTTGTTCTATATTGTACAATGGCCAAGTAAACAGTCTCCAACCAGATCAGCTCACCTGTTAGAACTGATAGTCACTTCATTAAGTACTTGATATGTGCATGTACATACGTACATGTGCTGGTGTGTGTGTACGTACATGTGATCATGCTGGTCTGTGTGTACGTACATGTGATCATGCTGGTCTGTGTGTACGTACATGTGATCATGCTGGTGTGTGTACGTACATGTGATCATGCTGGTGTGTGTACGTACATGTGAGTGTGCTGGTGTGTGTGTACGTACATGTGTGTGTGCATGTGAGTGTGCTGCATACATAACAATTAATGTTGAGTGACATGGTATCAGAATTAATGAGGGCGTGCCAGCAGAGAGTCTGATTGTCTCCTAATCCTCCGACTAGGTCTCATTGGCCTTTTACAAATGTCGATGTTGCCAGCAAGAATGTCTTTGATGTGCTGCACGATCAGATCAATGGCCACTGCAGCGGAGAAGCCAACACAAGCACACATTATCACCTTTTGACCCTTGCCAATTGCCTCTCCCAGAAGCAGTCAGTCATTATATAAGGAGGAGAGATGCATGTGTGGAATCTGAGAAAATGGATGGATTCTACCAGAAGAATGTCTTGAGTGTTATCAACAAACTCTACAAGAACAAATTGTTTTTGTAACCAAAATTTTCAACAATTGTTCTAGTCACTAGATAGATGCTCTAGCCTTCGTCAGGAATAATGAGGTGCTCTAGCCTTCATCAGGAATAATGAGGTGCTCTAGCCTTCATCAGGAATAATGAGGTGCTCTAGCCTTCATCAGGAATAATGAGGTGCTCTAGCCTTCATCAGGAATAATGAGGTGCTCTAGCCTTCATCAGGAATAATGAGGTGCTCTAGCCTTCATCAGGAATAATGAGGTGCTCTAGCCTTCATCAGGAATAATGAGGTGCTAAGACTCAAGTGAGGTTAATGGATACATGAACCTAACCGTCACGTGTGACAGGGCCTAAGGACGAAAAACAACAACAAATAATATATAATAGTTCATAAACAATTAACACATTAAAGAAAACAAAGCAAGTAAAATATAATATCTGCTAGAGATAAATGAACTTTCATTTACATGTATACAGAAAAAAACTCTAGCCTTCATCGGGAATTCATTCCTGATGAAGGCTAGAGCATCTAGTCGAAATGTCAAGCTAGAGCTTCTCTGTTGAAGGCTAGAGTATCTCTGATGAAGGCTAGAGCATCTCTGATGAAGGCTAGAGCGTCTCTGATGAAGGTTAGAGCATCTCTGATGAAGGCTAGAGTTGAAGGCTAAAGCATCTCTGATGAAGGCTAGAGCGTCTCTGATGAAGGTTAGAGCATCTCTGATGAAGGCTAGAGCTTCTCTGTTGAAGGCTAGAGCATCTCTGATGAAGGCTAGAGCATCTCTGATGAAGGCTAGAGCATCTCTTAGAGCTTCTCTGTTGAAGGCTAGAGCATCTCTGATGAAGGCTAGAGCATCTCTGATGAAGGCTAGAGTTGAAGGCTAAAGCATCTCTGATGAAGGCTAGAGCGTGTTAGAGCATCTCTGATGAAGGATAGAGCGTCTCTGATGAAGGATAGAGCGTCTCTGATGAAGGCTAGAGCATCTCTATGAAGGTTAGAGCGTCTCTGATGAAGGTTAGAGCGTCTCTGATGAAGGCTAGAGCGTCTCTGATGAAGGCTAGAGCGTCTCTGATGAAGGCTAGAGCGTCTCTGATGAAGGCTAGAGCGTCTCTGATGAAAGTTAGAGCGTCTAGCCAAAATGTCGAGAAGGAACTTAAAGGTTTCTTTTTTTTCCAATCAGGTTTTAGTGTAACAAAAACATTTTCTTGTATAAGTTGATTGTTGAGAGGCATCAACTATCTCAACCACATGTACATGTACAACTATTTCGACTGACAGTTTGTTAAGAGGAAATGTGAACACTAGCCACACTATGTTTATGTTGGCTTCTCCTGGAAAGGAAGCAAGACTCCACCCAGGAAGACCAAATCCAGTGAAATAACACACTACACATAGGTGGAGTGTTCTTTGGCAAGCCACTGCAGTTGGTGTTGTTATTTGGTTGTACTCCTGTGCACTTCAACATCGTGGACCAGCTGCACTAACCAACCAGCAGAGATGAAGCATTCTGCTACATGTGTATCCTTGTACACCACACAAGTCAGCGCACACCCCACCTTCTTGTTTTGTTATTAGAGTCAGCACACACCCCACCATCTTGTTTTGTTATTAGAGTCAGCACACACCTCACCATCTTGTTTTGTTATTAGAGTCTGCACACACCCCACCTTCTTGTTTTGTTATTAGTCTGCACACCCCACCATCTTGTTTTGTTATTAGAGTCAGCACACACCCCACCATCTTGTTTTGTTATTAGAGTCAGCACACATCCCACCATCTTGTTTTGTTATTAGCAGCCAGTGTGATCAGCTACAACCTCCTTCAAAGACTTAGCAAGAGTTGCACAGGAGAACTCCAGAACTCACCCAACACGTGTTGTTGCAGAGTTGCACAGGAGAACTCTGGAACTCACCCAACACAGCACATGTGTTGTTGCAGAGTTGCACAGGAGAACTCCGGAACTCACCCAACACAGCACATGTGTCATTGCAGAGTTGCACAGGAGAACTCCGGAACTCACCCAACACAGCACATGTGTTATTGCAGAGTTGCACAGGAGAACTCCAGAACTCACCCAACACAGCACATGTGTTGTTGCAGAGTTGCACAGGAGAACTCTGGAACTCACCCAACACAGCACATGTGTTGTTGCAGAGTTGCACAGGAAAACTCCGGAACTCACCCAACACAGCACATGTGTTGTTGCAGAGTTGCACAGGAGAACTCCAGAACTCACCCAACACAGCACATGTGTTGTTGCAGAGTTGCACAGGAGAACTCCAGAACTCACCCAACACAGCACATGTGTTGTTGCAGAGTTGCACAGGAGAACTCCGGAACTCACCCAACACAGCACATGTGTTGTTGCAGAGTTGCACAGGAGAACTCCAGAACTCACCCAACACAGCACATGTGTTGTTGCAGAGTTGCACAGGAGAACTCCGGAACTCACCCAACACAGCACATGTGTTGTTGCAGAGTTGCACAGGAGAACTCCGGAACTCACCCAACACAGCACATGTGTTGTTGCAGAGTTGCACAGGAGAACTCCAGAACTCACCCAACACAGCACATGTGTTGTTGCAGAGTTGCACAGGAGAACTCCAGAACTCACCCAACACAGCACATGTGTTGTTGCAGAGTTGCACAGGAGAACTCCGGAACTCACCCAACACAGCACATGTGTTGTTGCAGAGTTGCACAGGAGAACTCTGGAACTCACCCAACACAGCACATGTGTTGTTGCAGAGTTGCACAGGAGAACTCCGGAACTCACCCAACACAGCACATGTGTTGTTGCAGAGTTGCACAGGAGAACTCCGGAACTCACCCAACACAGCACATGTGTTGTTGCAGAGTTGCACAGGAGAACTCCAGAACTCACCCAACACAGCACATGTGTTGTTGCAGAGTTGCACAGGAGAACTCTGGAACTCACCCAACACAGCACATGTGTTGTTGCAGAGTTGCTTGTTTTTACTTCACTTCTTGTGGAGATTATTTATCTATAGATCAACTCACTGCTCAGTTCAGACCACCAAACTACACAGCAAGAGAGCAGAGCTTAGAGCACATGCTCTGAATGACAATCTTGAGCAGAGCTTAGAGCACACACTCTGAATGACAATTTTGACTTGATTCTGATTATAAAACAGCACCTGAGATACTGACCACATCATCGACAACCACCGCTACCCATGCCTCTCTAAATTGAATTACCTGCTCCGTGGATATGCATTGGAAAATTTGGAATCTTCTGGTACTAAAGTTCCTATGAATGGAACAATTCCACACAAGTATTGCAGGGATGGGGGGGGGGAGACACAGTAGCTCTTGGAGATGAATTTCAAGAAGGGCCTTCACAATTTCTATACGTTTTTACACTGTCAGTCTCCTACTACAGCCAAGGCCTCAAGGCCAGTTTACTACTACAGCCAAGGCCTCAAGGCCAGTTTACCACTACAGCCAAGGCATCAAGGCCCAGCCACGGCCTCAAGGCCAGTTTACTACTATAGCCAAGGCCTCAAGGCCAGTTTACTACTACAGCCAAGGCCTCAAGACCAGTTTACTACTATAGCCAAGACCTCAAGGCCCAGCCAAGGCCTCAAGGCCAGTTTACTACTACAGCCAAGGCCTCAAAAGGCCTCAAGGCCAGTTTACTACTACAGCCAAGGCCTCAAGGCCAACTACAGCCAAGGCCTCAAAAGGCCTCAAGGCCAGTTTACTACTACAGCCAAGGCCTCAAGGCCCAGCCAAAGTCTCGAGGCCAGTTTCCTACTACAGCCAAGGCCTCAAGGCCAGTTTACTACTACAGCCAAGGCCCAGCCAAGGTCTCAAGGCCAGTTTACTACAGCCAAGGCCTCAAGGCCAGTTTACTACTACACAGTCAAGGCCTCAAGGCCAGTTTACTACTACAGTCAAGGCCTCAAGGCCAGTTTACTACTACAGCCAAGGCCTCAAGGCCCAGCCAAGGTCTCAAGGCCAGTTTACTACTACAGCCAAGGCCTCAAGGCCCAGCCAAGGTCTCAAGGCCAGTTTACTACTACAGCCATGGCCTCAAGGCCAGTTTACCACTACAGTCAAGACCTCAAGGCCCAGCCAAGGCCTCAAGGCCAGTTTACTACAGCCAAGGCCTCAAGGCCAGTTTACTACTACAGCCAAGGCCTAGCCAAGGCCTCAAGGCCAGTTTACTACTACACAGTCAAGGCCTCAAGGCCAGTTTACTACTACAGTCAAGGCCTCAAGGCCAGTTTACTACTACAGCCAAGGCCTCAAGGCCAGTTTACTACTACAGCCATGGCCTCAAGGCCCAGCCAAGGTCTCGAGTCCAGTTTACTACTACAGCCAAGGCCTCAAGGCCAGTTTACTACTACAGCCAAGGCCTCAGGGCCAGTTTACTACTACAGCCAAGACCTCAAGGCCCAGCCAAGACCTCAAGGCCCAGCCAAGGCCTCAAGGCCAGTTTACTACTACAGCCAAGGCCTAGCCAAGGTCTCAAGGCCAGTTTACTACTACAGCCAAGGCCTCAAGGCCAGTTTACCACTACAGCCAAGGCCTCAAGGCCAGTTTACTACTATAGCCAAGGCCTCAAGGCCAGTTTAATACTACAGCCTAGGCCTCAAGGCCAGTTTACTACTACAGCCATGGCCTCAAGGCCCAGCCAAGGTCTTGAGGCCAGTTTACTACTACAGCCAAGGCCTCAAGGCCAGTTTACTACTACAGCCATGGCCTGAAGGCCCAGCCAAGGTCTTGAGGCCAGTTTGCTACTACAGCCAAGACATCAAGGCCAGTTTACTACTACAGTCAAGGCCTCAAGGCCCAGCCAAGGTCTCAAGGCCAGTTTACTACTACAGCCAAAGCCTCAAGGCCAGTTTACTACTACAGCCATGGCCTCAAAGCCTAGCCAAGGTCTCAAGGCTATTTTACTACTGCAGCCAATGCCTCAAGGCCAGTTTACTACTGCAGCCAAGGCCTCAAGGCCTCAAAGGCTTGCAGGTCTTTTTGGAGGTAATTGTGACTGAAATATCACTAAGTTGCAGCTGGTATGAGCTTTAGCCATGATATGAGCTTTTCTATAGGATTTCTATAGGATTTCTATATGTCTCTGTCCCTTATATTGAAATAGGTATGAAGCCCTCCAATAGGAAATATTACCTCACTCTCTGCTAAAAGTAGGCTAAAGATTACTGCAAAGGCAGTTAGAAGATACTGAAAGATGAGGACAGTGTATTAGTAAGAACAGAACAGAGGCAAGTATTAGTAGGAACTGAAAGATGAGGACAGGGGCAAGTATTAGTAGGAACTGAAAGATGTGGACAGAGGCAAGTATTAGTAGGAACTGAAAGATGAGGACAGAGGCAAGTATTAGTAGGAACTGAAAGATGAGGACAGAGGCAAGTATTAGTAGGAACTGAAAGATGTGGACAGACGCAAGTATTAGTAGGAACTGAAAGATGAGGACAGAGGCAAGTATTAGTGGGAACTGAAAGATGAGGACAGAGGCAAGTATTAGTAGGAACTGAAAGATGAGGACAGAGGCAAGCATTAGTAGGAACTGAAAGATGAGGACAGGGGCAAGTATTAGTAGGAACTGAAAGATGAGGACAGAGGCAAGTATTAGTAGGAACTGAAAGATGAGGACAGAGGCAAGTATTAGTAGGAACTGAAAGATGAGGACAGAGGCAAGTATTAGTAGGAACTGAAAGATGAGGACAGAGGCAAGTATTAGTAGGAACTGAAAGATGAGGACAGAGGCAAGTATTAGTAGGAACTGAAAGATGAGGACAGAGGCAAGTATTAGTAGGAACTGAAAGATGAGGACAGAGGCAAGTATTAGTAGGAACTGAAAGATGAGGACAGAGGCAAGTATTAGTGGGAACTGAAAGATGAGGACAGAGGCAAGTATTAGTAGGAACTGAAAGATGAGGACAGAGGCAAGTATTAGTAGGAACTGAAAGATGAGGACAGAGGCAAGTATTAGTAGGAACTGAAAGATGAGGGCAGAGGCAAGTATTAGTAGGAACTGAAAGATGAGGACAGAGGCAAGTATTAGTAGGAACTGAAAGATGAGGACAGGGGCAAGTATTAGTAGGAACTGAAAGATGAGGACAGGGGCAAGTATTAGTAGGAACTGAAAGATGAGGACAGAGGCAAGTATTAGTAGGAACTGAAAGATGAGGACAGGGGCAAGTATTAGTAGGAACTGAAAGATGAGGACAGAGGCAAGTATTAGTAGGAACTGAAAGATGAGGACAGAGGCAAGTATTAGTAGGAACTGAAAGATGAGGACAGAGGCAAGTATTAGTAGGAACTGAAAGATGAGGACAGAGGCAAGTATTAGTAGGAACTGAAAGATGAGGACACAGGCAAGTATTAGTAGGAACTGAAAGATGAGGACATAGGCAAGTATTAGTAGGAACGGAAAGATGAGGACAGAGGCAAGTATTAGTAGGAACTGAAAGATGAGGACAGAGGCAAGTATTAGTAGGAACTGAAAGATGAGGACAGAGGCAAGTATTAGTAGGAAGTGAAAGATGAGGACAGAGGCAAGTATTAGTAGGAACTGAAAGATGAGGACAGAGGCAAGTATTAGTAGGAACTGAAAGATGAGGACAGAGGCAAGTATTAGTAGGAACTGAAAGATGAGGACAGAGGCAAGTATTAGTAGGAACTGAAAGATGAGGACAGAGGCAAGTATTAGTAGGAACTGAAAGATGAGGACAGAGGCAAGTATTAGTAGGAACTGAAAGATGAGGACAGAGGCAAGTATTAGTAGGAACTGAAAGATGAGGACAGAGGCAAGTATTAGTAGGAACTGAAAGATGAGGACAGAGGCAAGTATTAGTAGGAACTGAAAGATGAGGACAGAGGCAAGTATTAGTAGGAACTGAAAGATGAGGACAGAGGCAAGTATTAGTAGGAACTGAAAGATGAGGACAGAGGCAAGTATTAGTAGGAACTGAAAGATGAGGACAGAGGCAAGTATTAGTAGGAACTGAACGATGAGGACAGAGGCAAGTATTAGTAGGAACTGAAAGATGTGGACAGAGGCAAGTATTAGTAGGAACTGAAAGATGAGGACAGAGGCAAGTATTAGTAGGAACTGAAAGATGAGCACAGAGGCAAGTATTAGTAGGAACTGAAAGATGAGGACAGAGGCAAGTATTAGTAGGAACTGAAAGATGAGGACAGAGGCAAGTATTAGTAGGAACTGAAAGATGTGGACAGAGGCAAGTATTAGTAGGAACTGAAAGATGAGGACAGAGGCAAGTATTAGTAGGAACTGAAAGATGAGGACAGAGGCAAGTATTAGTAGGAACTGAAAGATGAGGACAGAGGCAAGTATTAGTAGGAACTGAAAGATGAGGACAGAGGCAAGTATTAGTAGTAGGAACTGAAAGATGAGGACAGAGGCAAGTATTAGTAGGAACTGAAGATGAGGACAGAGGCAAGTATTAGTAGGAACTGAAAGATGAGGACAGAGGCAAGTATTAGTAGGAACTGAAAGATGAGGACAGAGGCAAGCATTAGTAGGAACTGAAAGATGAGGACAGAGGCAAGTATTAGTAGGAACTGAAAGATGAGGACAGAGGCAAGCATTAGTAGGAACTGAAAGATGAGGACAGAGGCAAGTATTAGTAGGAACTGAAAGATGAGGACAGAGGCAAGTATTAGTAGGAACTGAAAGATGAGGACAGAGGCAAGTATTAGTAGGAACTGAAAGATGAGGACAGAGGCAAGTATTAGTAGGAACTGAAAGATGTGGACAGAGGCTAGTATTAGTAGGAACTGAAAGATGAGGACAGAGGCAAGTATTAGTAGGAACTGAAAGATGAGGACAGAGGCAAGTATTAGTAGGAACTGAAAGATGAGGACAGAGGCAAGTATTAGTGGGAACTGAAAGATGTGGACAGAGGCAAGTATTAGTGGGAACTGAAAGATGAGGACAGAGGCAAGTATTAGTAGGAACTGA
Organism: Cladorhizidae sp. MBARI D1340-BT2; assembly: GCA_028752905.1. Lineage (NCBI taxonomy): Eukaryota > Metazoa > Porifera > Demospongiae > Poecilosclerida > Cladorhizidae > Cladorhizidae sp. MBARI D1340-BT2. Next base: position 58,556,544 of record JAQNBH010000016.1, on the reverse strand, counting down.
AAGATGAGGACAGAGGCAAGTATTAGTAGGAACTGAAAGATGAGGACAGAGGCAAGTATTAGTAGGAACTGAAAGATGAGGACAGAGGCAAGTATTAGTAGGAACTGAAAGATGAGGACAGAGGCAAGTATTAGTAGGAACTGAAAGATGAGGACAGAGGCAAGTATTAGTAGGAACTGAAAGATGAGGACAGAGGCAAGTATTAGTAGGAACTGAAAGATGAGGACAGAGGCAAGTATTAGTAGGAACTGAAAGATGAGGACAGAGGCAAGTATTAGTAGGAACTGAAAGATGAGGACAGAGGCAAGTATTAGTAGGAACTGAAAGATGAGGACAGAGGCAAGTATTAGTAGGAACTGAAAGATGAGGACAGAGGCAAGTATTAGTAGGAACTGAAAGATGAGGACAGGGGCAAGTATTAGTAGGAACTGAAAGATGAGGACAGAGGCAAGTATTAGTAGGAACTGAAAGATGAGGAAAGAGGCAAGTATTAGTAGGAACTGAAAGATGAGGACAGGGGCAAGTATTAGTAGGAACTGAAAGATGAGGACAGAGGCAAGTATTAGTAGGAACTGAAAGATGAGGACAGCGGCAAGTATTAGTAGGAACTGAAAGATGAGGACAGCGGCAAGTATTAGTAGGAACTGAAAGATGAGGACAGCGGCAAGTATTAGTAGGAACTGAAAGATGAGGACAGAGGCAAGTATTAGTAGGAACTGAAAGATGAGGACAGAGGCAAGTATTAGTAGGAACTGAAAGATGAGGACAGAGGCAAGTATTAGTAGGAACTGAAAGATGAGGACAGAGGCAAGTATTAGTAGGAACTGAAAGATGAGGACAGAGGCAAGTATTAGTAGGAACTGAAAGATGAGGACAGAGGCAAGTATTAGTGGGAACTGAAAGATGAGGACAGAGGCAAGTATTAGTGGGAACTGAAAGATGAGGACAGAGGCAAGTATTAGTAGGAACTGAAAGATGAGGACAGAGGCAAGTATAGTACGAACTGAAAGATGAGGACAGAGGCAAGTATTAGTAGGAACTGAAAGATGAGGACAGAGGCAAGTATTAGTAGGAACTGAAAGATGAGGACAGAGGCAAGTATTAGTAGGAACTGAAAGATGAGGACAGAGGCAAGTATTAGTAGGAACTGAAAGATGAGGACAGAGGCAAGTATTAGTAGGAACTGAAAGATGTGGACAGAGGCAAGTATTAGTAGGAACTGAAAGATGAGGACAGAGGCAAGTATTAGTAGGAACTGAAAGATGAGGACAGAGGCAAGTATTAGTAGGAACTGAAAGATGAGGACAGAGGCAAGTATTAGTGGGAACTGAAAGATGAGGACAGAGGCAAGTATTAGTGGGAACTGAAAGATGAGGACAGAGGCAAGTATTAGTAGGAACTGAAAGATGTGGACAGAGGCAAGTATTAGTAGGAACTGAAAGATGAGGACAGAGGCAAGTATTAGTAGGAACTGAAAGATGAGGACAGAGGCAAGTATTAGTGGGAACTGAAAGATGAGGACAGAGGCAAGCATTAGTAGGAACTGAAAGATGAGGACAGAGGCAAGTATTAGTAGGAACTGAAAGATGAGGACAGAGGCAAGTATTAGTAGGAACTGAAAGATGAGGACAGAGGCAAGCATTAGTAGGAACTGAAAGATGAGGACAGAGGCAAGCATTAGTAGGAACTGAAAGATGAGGACAGAGGCAAGTATTAGTAGGAACTGAAAGATGAGGACAGAGGCAAGTATTAGTAGGAACTGAAAGATGAGGACAGAGGCAAGTATTAGTAGGAACTGAAAGATGAGGACAGAGGCAAGTATTAGTAGGAACTGAAAGATGAGGACAGAGGCAAGTATTAGTAGGAACTGAAAGATGAGGACAGAGGCAAGTATTAGTAGGAACTGAAAGATGAGGACAGAGGCAAGTATTAGTAGGAACTGAAAGATGAGGACAGAGGCAAGTATTAGTAGGAACTGAAAGATGAGGACAGAGGCAAGTATTAGTAGGAACTGAAAGATGAGGACAGAGGCAAGTATTAGTAGGAACTGAAAGATGAGGACAGAGGCAAGTATTAGTAGGAACTGAAAGATGAGGACAGAGGCAAGTATTAGTAGGAACTGAAAGATGTGGACAGAGGCAAGTATTAGTAGGAACTGAAAGATGAGGACAGAGGCAACTATTAGTAGGAAATGAAAGATGAGGACAGAGGCAAGTATTAGTAGGAACTGAAAGATGAGGACAGAGGCAAGTATTAGTAGGAACTGAAAGATGAGGACAGAGGCAAGTATTAGTAGGAACTGAAAGATGAGGACAGAGGCAAGTATTAGTAGGAACTGAAAGATGAGGACAGAGGCAAGTATTAGTAGGAACTGAAAGATGAGGACAGAGGCAAGTATTAGTAGGAACTGAAAGATGAGGACAGAGGCAAGTATTAGTAGGAACTGAAAGATGTGGACAGAGGCAAGTATTAGTAGGAACTGAAAGATGAGGACAGAGGCAAGTATTAGTAGGAACTGAAAGATGAGGACAGAGGCAAGTATTAGTAGGAACTGAAAGATGTGGACAGAGGCAAGTATTAGTAGGAACTGAAAGATGTGGACAGAGGCAAGTATTAGTAGGAACTGAAAGATGAGGACAGAGGCAAGTATTAGTAGGAACTGAAAGATGAGGACAGAGGCAAGTATTAGTAGGAACTGAAAGATGAGGACAGAGGCAAGTATTAGTAGGAACTGAAAGATGAGGACAGAGGCAAGTATTAGTAGGAACTGAAAGATGAGGACAGAGGCAAGTATTAGTAGGAACTGAAAGATGAGGACAGAGGCAAGTATTAGTAGGAACTGAAAGATGAGGACAGAGGCAAGTATTAGTAGGAACTGAAAGATGAGGACAGAGGCAAGTATTAGTAGGAACTGAAAGATGAGGACAGAGGCAAGTATTAGTAGGAACTGAAAGATGAGGACAGAGGCAAGTATTAGTAGGAACTGAAAGATGAGGACAGAGGCAAGTATTAGTAGGAACTGAAAGATGAGGACAGAGGCAAGTATTAGTAGGAACTGAAAGATGAGGACAGAGGCAAGTATTAGTGGGAACTGAAAGATGAGGACAGAGGCAAGTATTAGTGGGAACTGAAAGATGAGGACAGAGGCAAGTATTAGTAGGAACTGAAAGATGAGGACAGAGGCAAGTATTAGTAGGAACTGAAAGATGAGGACAGAGGCAAGTATTAGTAGGAACTGAAAGATGAGGACAGAGGCAAGTATTAGTAGGAACTGAAAGATGAGGACAGAGGCAAGTATTAGTAGGAACTGAAAGATGAGGACAGAGGCAAGTATTAGTAGGAACTGAAAGATGAGGACAGAGGCAAGTATTAGTAGGAACTGAAAGATGTGGACAGAGGCTAGTATTAGTAGGAACTGAAAGATGAGGACAGAGGCAAGTATTAGTAGGAACTGAAAGATGAGGACAGAGGCAAGTATTAGTGGGAACTGAAAGATGAGGACAGAGGCAAGTATTAGTAGGAACTGAAAGATGAGGACAGAGGCAAGTATTAGTAGGAACTGAAAGATGAGGACAGAGGCAAGTATTAGTAGGAACTGAAAGATGAGGACAGAGGCAAGTATTAGTAGGAACTGAAAGATGAGGACAGAGGCAAGTATTAGTGGGAACTGAAAGATGTGGACAGAGGCAAGTATTAGTGGGAACTGAAAGATGAGGACAGAGGCAAGTATTAGTAGGAACTGAAAGATGAGGACAGAGGCAAGTATTAGTAGGAACTGAAAGATGAGGACAGAGGCAAGTATTAGTAGGAACTGAAAGATGAGGACAGAGGCAAGTATTAGTAGGAACTGAAAGATGAGGACAGAGGCAAGTATTAGTAGGAACTGAAAGATGAGGACAGAGGCAAGTATTAGTAGGAACTGAAAGATGAGGACAGAGGCAAGTATTAGTAGGAACTGAAAGATGAGGACAGAGGCAAGTATTAGTAGGAACTGAAAGATGAGGACAGAGGCAAGTATTAGTAGGAACTGAAAGATGAGGACAGAGGCAAGTATTAGTAGGAACTGAAAGATGAGGACAGAGGCAAGTATTAGTAGGAACTGAAAGATGAGGACAGAGGCAAGTATTAGTAGGAACTGAAAGATGAGGACAGAGGCAAGTATTAGTAGGAACTGAAAGATGAGGACAGAGGCAAGTATTAGTAGGACTGAAAGATGAGGACAGAGGCAAGTATTAGTAGGAACTGAAAGATGAGGACAGAGGCAAGTATTAGTAGGAACTGAAAGATGAGGACAGAGGCAAGTATTAGTAGGAACTGAAAGATGTGGACAGAGGCAAGTATTAGTAGGAACTGAAAGATGAGGACAGAGGCAACTATTAGTAGGAAATGAAAGATGAGGACAGAGGCAAGTATTAGTAGGAACTGAAAGATGAGGACAGAGGCAAGTATTAGTAGGAACTGAAAGATGAGGACAGAGGCAAGTATTAGTAGGAACTGAAAGATGAGGACAGAGGCAAGTATTAGTAGGAACTGAAAGATGAGGACAGAGGCAAGTATTAGTAGGAACTGAAAGATGAGGACAGAGGCAAGTATTAGTAGGAACTGAAAGATGAGGACAGAGGCAAGTATTAGTAGGAACTGAAAGATGTGGACAGAGGCAAGTATTAGTAGGAACTGAAAGATGAGGACAGAGGCAAGTATTAGTAGGAACTGAAAGATGAGGACAGAGGCAAGTATTAGTAGGAACTGAAAGATGTGGACAGAGGCAAGTATTAGTAGGAACTGAAAGATGTGGACAGAGGCAAGTATTAGTAGGAACTGAAAGATGAGGACAGAGGCAAGTATTAGTAGGAACTGAAAGATGAGGACAGAGGCAAGTATTAGTAGGAACTGAAAGATGAGGACAGAGGCAAGTATTAGTAGGAACTGAAAGATGAGGACAGAGGCAAGTATTAGTAGGAACTGAAAGATGAGGACAGAGGCAAGTATTAGTAGGAACTGAAAGATGAGGACAGAGGCAAGTATTAGTAGGAACTGAAAGATGAGGACAGAGGCAAGTATTAGTAGGAACTGAAAGATGAGGACAGAGGCAAGTATTAGTAGGAACTGAAAGATGAGGACAGAGGCAAGTATTAGTAGGAACTGAAAGATGAGGACAGAGGCAAGTATTAGTAGGAACTGAAAGATGAGGACAGAGGCAAGTATTAGTAGGAACTGAAAGATGAGGACAGAGGCAAGTATTAGTAGGAACTGAAAGATGAGGACAGAGGCAAGTATTAGTGGGAACTGAAAGATGAGGACAGAGGCAAGTATTAGTGGGAACTGAAAGATGAGGACAGAGGCAAGTATTAGTAGGAACTGAAAGATGAGGACAGAGGCAAGTATTAGTAGGAACTGAAAGATGAGGACAGAGGCAAGTATTAGTAGGAACTGAAAGATGAGGACAGAGGCAAGTATTAGTAGGAACTGAAAGATGAGGACAGAGGCAAGTATTAGTAGGAACTGAAAGATGAGGACAGAGGCAAGTATTAGTAGGAACTGAAAGATGAGGACAGAGGCAAGTATTAGTAGGAACTGAAAGATGTGGACAGAGGCTAGTATTAGTAGGAACTGAAAGATGAGGACAGAGGCAAGTATTAGTAGGAACTGAAAGATGAGGACAGAGGCAAGTATTAGTGGGAACTGAAAGATGAGGACAGAGGCAAGTATTAGTAGGAACTGAAAGATGAGGACAGAGGCAAGTATTAGTAGGAACTGAAAGATGAGGACAGAGGCAAGTATTAGTAGGAACTGAAAGATGAGGACAGAGGCAAGTATTAGTAGGAACTGAAAGATGAGGACAGAGGCAAGTATTAGTGGGAACTGAAAGATGTGGACAGAGGCAAGTATTAGTGGAACTGAAAGATGAGGACAGAGGCAAGTATCAGTAGGAACTGAAAGATGAGGACAGAGGCAAGTATTAGTAGGAACTGAAAGATGAGGACAGAGGCAAGTATTAGTAGGAACTGAAAGATGAGGACAGAGGCAAGTATTAGTAGGAACTGAAAGATGAGGACAGAGGCAAGTATTAGTAGGAACTGAAAGATGAGGACAGAGGCAAGTATTAGTAGGAACTGAAAGATGAGGACAGAGGCAAGTATTAGTAGGAACTGAAAGATGAGGACAGAGGCAAGTATTAGTAGGAACTGAAAGATGAGGACAGAGGCAAGTATTAGTAGGAACTGAAAGATGAGGACAGAGGCAAGTATTAGTAGGAACTGAAAGATGAGGACAGAGGCAAGTATTAGTAGGAACTGAAAGATGAGGACAGAGGCAAGTATTAGTAGGAACTGAAAGATGAGGACAGAGGCAAGTATTAGTAGGAACTGAAAGATGAGGACAGAGGCAAGTATTAGTAGGAACTGAAAGATGAGGACAGAGGCAAGTATTAGTAGGAACTGAAAGATGAGGACAGGGCAAGTATTAGTAGGAACTGAAAGATGAGGACAGCTAGGCAAGTATTAGTAGGAACTGAAAGATGAGGACAGAGGCAAGTATTAGTAGGAACTGAAAGATGAGGACAGAGGCAAGTATTAGTAGGAACTGAAAGATGAGGACAGAGGCAAGTATTAGTAGGAACTGAAAGATGAGGACAGAGGCAAGTATTAGTAGGAACTGAAAGATGAGGACAGAGGCAAGTATTAGTAGGAACTGAAAGATGAGGACAGAGGCAAGTATTAGTAGGAACTGAAAGATGAGGACAGAGGCAAGTATTAGTAGGAACTGAAAGATGAGGACAGAGGCAAGTATTAGTAGGAACTGAAAGATGAGGACAGAGGCAAGTATTAGTAGGAACTGAAAGATGAGGACAGAGGCAAGTATTAGTAGGAACTGAAAGATGAGGACAGAGGCAAGCATTAGTAGGAACTGAAAGATGTGGACAGAGGCAAGCATTAGTAGGAACTGAAAGATGAGGACAGAGGCAAGTATTAGTAGGAACTGAAAGATGAGGACAGAGGCAAGTATTAGTAGGAACTGAAAGATGAGGACAGAGGCAAGTATTAGTAGGAACTGAAAGATGAGGACAGAGGCAAGTATTAGTAGGAACTGAAAGATGAGGACAGAGGCAAGTATTAGTAGGAACTGAAAGATGAGGACAGAGGCAAGTATTAGTAGGAACTGAAAGATGAGGACAGAGGCAAGTATTAGTAGGAACTGAAAGATGAGGACAGAGGCAAGTATTAGTAGGAACTGAAAGATGTGGACAGAGGCTAGTATTAGTAGGAACTGAAAGATGAGGACAGAGGCAAGTATTAGTAGGAACTGAAAGATGAGGACAGAGGCAAGTATTAGTAGGAACTGAAAGATGAGGACAGAGGCAAGTATTAGTAGGAACTGAAAGATGAGGACAGAGGCAAGTATTAGTAGGAACTGAAAGATGAGGACAGAGGCAAGTATTAGTAGGAACTGAAAGATGTGGACAGAGGCAAGTATTAGTAGGAACTGAAAGATGAGGACAGAGGCAAGTATTAGTACGAACTGAAAGATGAGGACAGAGGCAAGTATTAGTAGGAACTGAAAGATGAGGACAGAGGCAAGTATTAGTAGGAACTGAAAGATGAGGACAGAGGCAAGTATTAGTAGGAACTGAAAGATGAGGACAGAGGCAAGTATTAGTAGGAACTGAAAGATGAGGACAGAGGCAAGTATTAGTAGGAACTGAAAGATGAGGACAGAGGCAAGTATTAGTAGGAACTGAAAGATGAGGACAGAGGCAAGTATTAGTAGGAACTGAAAGATGAGGACAGAGGCAAGTATTAGTAGGAACTGAAAGATGAGGACAGAGGCAAGTATTAGTAGGAACTGAAAGATGTGGACAGAGGCTAGTATTAGTAGGAACTGAAAGATGAGGACAGAGGCAAGTATTAGTAGGAACTGAAAGATGAGGACAGAGGCAAGTATTAGTGGGAACTGAAAGATGTGGACAGAGGCAAGTATTAGTGGAACTGAAAGATGAGGACAGAGGCAAGTATTAGTAGGAACTGAAAGATGAGGACAGAGGCAAGTATTAGTAGGAACTGAAAGATGAGGACAGAGGCAAGTATTAGTAGGAACTGAAAGATGAGGACAGAGGCAAGTATTAGTAGGAACTGAAAGATGAGGACAGAGGCAAGTATTAGTAGGAACTGAAAGATGAGGACAGAGGCAAGTATTAGTAGGAACTGAAAGATGAGGACAGAGGCAAGTATTAGTAGGAACTGAAAGATGAGGACAGAGGCTAGTATTAGTAGGAACTGAAAGATGAGGACAGAGGCAAGTATTAGTAGGAACTGAAAGATGAGGACAGAGGCAAGTATTAGTAGGAACTGAAAGATGAGGACAGAGGCAAGTATTAGTAGGAACTGAAAGATGAGGACAGAGGCAAGTATTAGTAGGAACTGAAAGATGAGGACAGAGGCAAGTATTAGTAGGAACTGAAAGATGAGGACAGAGGCAAGTATTAGTAGGAACTGAAAGATGAGGACAGAGGCAAGTATTAGTAGGAACTGAAAGATGAGGACAGAGGCAAGTATTAGTAGGAACTGAAAGATGAGGACAGAGGCAAGTATTAGTAGGAACTGAAAGATGAGGACAGAGGCAAGTATTAGTAGGAACTGAAAGATGAGGACAGAGGCAAGTATTAGTAGGAACTGAAAGATGAGGACAGAGGCAAGTATTAGTAGGAACTGAAAGATGAGGACAGAGGCAAGATTAGTAGGAACTGAAAGATGAGGACAGAGGCAAGTATTAGTAGGAACTGAAAGATGAGGACAGAGGCAAGTATTAGTAGGAACTGAAAGATGAGGACAGAGGCAAGTATTAGTAGGAACTGAAGATGAGGACAGAGGCAAGTATTAGTAGGAACTGAAAGATGAGGACAGAGGCAAGTATTAGTAGGAACTGAAAGATGAGGACAGAGGCAAGCATTAGTAGGACTGAAAGATGAGGACAGAGGCAAGTATTAGTAGGAACTGAAAGATGAGGACAGAGGCAAGTATTAGTAGGAACTGAAAGATGAGGACAGAGGCAAGTATTAGTAGGAACTGAAAGATGAGGACAGAGGCAAGTATTAGTAGGAACTGAAAGATGAGGACAGAGGCAAGTATTAGTAGGAACTGAAAGATGAGGACAGAGGCAAGTATTAGTAGGAACTGAAAGATGAGGACAGAGGCAAGTATTAGTAGGAACTGAAAGATGAGGACAGAGGCAAGCATTAGTAGGAACTGAAAGATGTGGACAGAGGCAAG
>JAQNBH010000016.1:58399218-58547178 GCA_028752905.1 Cladorhizidae sp. MBARI D1340-BT2 | reverse complement strand
CACTAATACCTCTACATGCATGCAGTAGCAGTTCAGATGTTGTAGGTGCACTACTAGTCACTAATACCTCTACATGCATGCAGTAGCAGTTCAGATGTTGTAGGTGCACTACTAGTCACTAATACCTCTACATGCATGCAGTAGCAGTTCAGATGTTGTAGGTGCACTACTAGTCACTAATACCTCTACATGCATGCAGTAGCAGTTCAGATGTTGTAGGTGCACTACTAGTCACTAATACCTCTACATGCATGCAGTAGCAGTTCAGATGTTGTAGGTGCACTACTAGTCACTAATACCTCTACATGCATGCAGTAGCAGTTCAGATGTTGTAGGTGCACTACTAGTCACTAATACCTCTACATGCATGCAGTAGCAGTTCAGATGTTGTAGGTGCACTACTAGTCACTAATACCTCTACATGCATGCAGTAGCAGTTCAGATGTTGTAGGTGCACTACTAGTCACTAATACCTCTACATGCATGCAGTAGCAGTTCAGATGTTGTAGGTGCACTACTAGTCACTAATACCTCTACATGCATGCAGTAGCAGTTCAGATGTTGTAGGTGCACTACTAGTCACTAATACCTCTACATGCATGCAGTAGCAGTTCAGATGTTGTAGGTGCACTACTAGTCACTAATACCTCTACATGCATGCAGTAGCAGTTCAGATGTTGTAGGTGCACTACTAGTCACTAATACCTCTACATGCATGCAGTAGCAGTTCAGATGTTGTAGGTGCACTACTAGTCACTAATACCTCTACATGCATGCAGTAGCAGTTCAGATGTTGTAGGTGCACTACTAGTCACTAATACCTCTACATGCATGCAGTAGCAGTTCAGATGTTGTAGGTGCACTACTAGTCACTAATACCTCTACATGCATGCAGTAGCAGTTCAGATGTTGTAGGTGCACTACTAGTCACTAATACCTCTACATGCATGCAGTAGCAGTTCAGATGTTGTAGGTGCACTACTAGTCACTAATACCTCTACATGCATGCAGTAGCAGTTCAGATGTTGTAGGTGCACTACTAGTCACTAATACCTCTACATGCATGCAGTAGCAGTTCAGATGTTGTAGGTGCACTACTAGTCACTAATACCTCTACATGCATGCAGTAGCAGTTCAGATGTTGTAGGTGCACTACTAGTCACTAATACCTCTACATGCATGCAGTAGCAGTTCAGATGTTGTAGGTGCACTACTAGTCACTAATACCTCTACATGCATGCAGTAGCAGTTCAGATGTTGTAGGTGCACTACTAGTCACTAATACCTCTACATGCATGCAGTAGCAGTTCAGATGTTGTAGGTGCACTACTAGTCACTAATACCTCTACATGCATGCAGTAGCAGTTCAGATGTTGTAGGTGCACTACTAGTCACTAATACCTCTACATGCATGCAGTAGCAGTTCAGATGTTGTAGGTGCACTACTAGTCACTAATACCTCTACATGCATGCAGTAGCAGTTCAGATGTTGTAGGTGCACTACTAGTCACTAATACCTCTACATGCATGCAGTAGCAGTTCAGATGTTGTAGGTGCACTACTAGTCACTAATACCTCTACATGCATGCAGTAGCAGTTCAGATGTTGTAGGTGCACTACTAGTCACTAATACCTCTACATGCATGCAGTAGCAGTTCAGATGTTGTAGGTGCACTACTAGTCACTAATACCTCTACATGCATGCAGTAGCAGTTCAGATGTTGTAGGTGCACTACTAGTCACTAATACCTCTACATGCATGCAGTAGCAGTTCAGATGTTGTAGGTGCACTACTAGTCACTAATACCTCTACATGCATGCAGTAGCAGTTCAGATGTTGTAGGTGCACTACTAGTCACTAATACCTCTACATGCATGCAGTAGCAGTTCAGATGTTGTAGGTGCACTACTAGTCACTAATACCTCTACATGCATGCAGTAGCAGTTCAGATGTTGTAGGTGCACTACTAGTCACTAATACCTCTACATGCATGCAGTAGCAGTTCAGATGTTGTAGGTGCACTACTAGTCACTAATACCTCTACATGCATGCAGTAGCAGTTCAGATGTTGTAGGTGCACTACTAGTCACTAATACCTCTACATGCATGCAGTAGCAGTTCAGATGTTGTAGGTGCACTACTAGTCACTAATACCTCTACATGCATGCAGTAGCAGTTCAGATGTTGTAGGTGCACTACTAGTCACTAATACCTCTACATGCATGCAGTAGCAGTTCAGATGTTGTAGGTGCACTACTAGTCACTAATACCTCTACATGCATGCAGTAGCAGTTCAGATGTTGTAGGTGCACTACTAGTCACTAATACCTCTACATGCATGCAGTAGCAGTTCAGATGTTGTAGGTGCACTACTAGTCACTAATACCTCTACATGCATGCAGTAGCAGTTCAGATGTTGTAGGTGCACTACTAGTCACTAATACCTCTACATGCATGCAGTAGCAGTTCAGATGTTGTAGGTGCACTACTAGTCACTAATACCTCTACATGCATGCAGTAGCAGTTCAGATGTTGTAGGTGCACTACTAGTCACTAATACCTCTACATGCATGCAGTAGCAGTTCAGATGTTGTAGGTGCACTACTAGTCACTAATACCTCTACATGCATGCAGTAGCAGTTCAGATGTTGTAGGTGCACTACTAGTCACTAATACCTCTACATGCATGCAGTAGCAGTTCAGATGTTGTAGGTGCACTACTAGTCACTAATACCTCTACATGCATGCAGTAGCAGTTCAGATGTTGTAGGTGCACTACTAGTCACTAATACCTCTACATGCATGCAGTAGCAGTTCAGATGTTGTAGGTGCACTACTAGTCACTAATACCTCTACATGCATGCAGTAGCAGTTCAGATGTTGTAGGTGCACTACTAGTCACTAATACCTCTACATGCATGCAGTAGCAGTTCAGATGTTGTAGGTGCACTACTAGTCACTAATACCTCTACATGCATGCAGTAGCAGTTCAGATGTTGTAGGTGCACTACTAGTCACTAATACCTCTACATGCATGCAGTAGCAGTTCAGATGTTGTAGGTGCACTACTAGTCACTAATACCTCTACATGCATGCAGTAGCAGTTCAGATGTTGTAGGTGCACTACTAGTCACTAATACCTCTACATGCATGCAGTAGCAGTTCAGATGTTGTAGGTGCACTACTAGTCACTAATACCTCTACATGCATGCAGTAGCAGTTCAGATGTTGTAGGTGCACTACTAGTCACTAATACCTCTACATGCATGCAGTAGCAGTTCAGATGTTGTAGGTGCACTACTAGTCACTAATACCTCTACATGCATGCAGTAGCAGTTCAGATGTTGTAGGTGCACTACTAGTCACTAATACCTCTACATGCATGCAGTAGCAGTTCAGATGTTGTAGGTGCACTACTAGTCACTAATACCTCTACATGCATGCAGTAGCAGTTCAGATGTTGTAGGTGCACTACTAGTCACTAATACCTCTACATGCATGCAGTAGCAGTTCAGATGTTGTAGGTGCACTACTAGTCACTAATACCTCTACATGCATGCAGTAGCAGTTCAGATGTTGTAGGTGCACTACTAGTCACTAATACCTCTACATGCATGCAGTAGCAGTTCAGATGTTGTAGGTGCACTACTAGTCACTAATACCTCTACATGCATGCAGTAGCAGTTCAGATGTTGTAGGTGCACTACTAGTCACTAATACCTCTACATGCATGCAGTAGCAGTTCAGATGTTGTAGGTGCACTACTAGTCACTAATACCTCTACATGCATGCAGTAGCAGTTCAGATGTTGTAGGTGCACTACTAGTCACTAATACCTCTACATGCATGCAGTAGCAGTTCAGATGTTGTAGGTGCACTACTAGTCACTAATACCTCTACATGCATGCAGTAGCAGTTCAGATGTTGTAGGTGCACTACTAGTCACTAATACCTCTACATGCATGCAGTAGCAGTTCAGATGTTGTAGGTGCACTACTAGTCACTAATACCTCTACATGCATGCAGTAGCAGTTCAGATGTTGTAGGTGCACTACTAGTCACTAATACCTCTACATGCATGCAGTAGCAGTTCAGATGTTGTAGGTGCACTACTAGTCACTAATACCTCTACATGCATGCAGTAGCAGTTCAGATGTTGTAGGTGCACTACTAGTCACTAATACCTCTACATGCATGCAGTAGCAGTTCAGATGTTGTAGGTGCACTACTAGTCACTAATACCTCTACATGCATGCAGTAGCAGTTCAGATGTTGTAGGTGCACTACTAGTCACTAATACCTCTACATGCATGCAGTAGCAGTTCAGATGTTGTAGGTGCACTACTAGTCACTAATACCTCTACATGCATGCAGTAGCAGTTCAGATGTTGTAGGTGCACTACTAGTCACTAATACCTCTACATGCATGCAGTAGCAGTTCAGATGTTGTAGGTGCACTACTAGTCACTAATACCTCTACATGCATGCAGTAGCAGTTCAGATGTTGTAGGTGCACTACTAGTCACTAATACCTCTACATGCATGCAGTAGCAGTTCAGATGTTGTAGGTGCACTACTAGTCACTAATACCTCTACATGCATGCAGTAGCAGTTCAGATGTTGTAGGTGCACTACTAGTCACTAATACCTCTACATGCATGCAGTAGCAGTTCAGATGTTGTAGGTGCACTACTAGTCACTAATACCTCTACATGCATGCAGTAGCAGTTCAGATGTTGTAGGTGCACTACTAGTCACTAATACCTCTACATGCATGCAGTAGCAGTTCAGATGTTGTAGGTGCACTACTAGTCACTAATACCTCTACATGCATGCAGTAGCAGTTCAGATGTTGTAGGTGCACTACTAGTCACTAATACCTCTACATGCATGCAGTAGCAGTTCAGATGTTGTAGGTGCACTACTAGTCACTAATACCTCTACATGCATGCAGTAGCAGTTCAGATGTTGTAGGTGCACTACTAGTCACTAATACCTCTACATGCATGCAGTAGCAGTTCAGATGTTGTAGGTGCACTACTAGTCACTAATACCTCTACATGCATGCAGTAGCAGTTCAGATGTTGTAGGTGCACTACTAGTCACTAATACCTCTACATGCATGCAGTAGCAGTTCAGATGTTGTAGGTGCACTACTAGTCACTAATACCTCTACATGCATGCAGTAGCAGTTCAGATGTTGTAGGTGCACTACTAGTCACTAATACCTCTACATGCATGCAGTAGCAGTTCAGATGTTGTAGGTGCACTACTAGTCACTAATACCTCTACATGCATGCAGTAGCAGTTCAGATGTTGTAGGTGCACTACTAGTCACTAATACCTCTACATGCATGCAGTAGCAGTTCAGATGTTGTAGGTGCACTACTAGTCACTAATACCTCTACATGCATGCAGTAGCAGTTCAGATGTTGTAGGTGCACTACTAGTCACTAATACCTCTACATGCATGCAGTAGCAGTTCAGATGTTGTAGGTGCACTACTAGTCACTAATACCTCTACATGCATGCAGTAGCAGTTCAGATGTTGTAGGTGCACTACTAGTCACTAATACCTCTACATGCATGCAGTAGCAGTTCAGATGTTGTAGGTGCACTACTAGTCACTAATACCTCTACATGCATGCAGTAGCAGTTCAGATGTTGTAGGTGCACTACTAGTCACTAATACCTCTACATGCATGCAGTAGCAGTTCAGATGTTGTAGGTGCACTACTAGTCACTAATACCTCTACATGCATGCAGTAGCAGTTCAGATGTTGTAGGTGCACTACTAGTCACTAATACCTCTACATGCATGCAGTAGCAGTTCAGATGTTGTAGGTGCACTACTAGTCACTAATACCTCTACATGCATGCAGTAGCAGTTCAGATGTTGTAGGTGCACTACTAGTCACTAATACCTCTACATGCATGCAGTAGCAGTTCAGATGTTGTAGGTGCACTACTAGTCACTAATACCTCTACATGCATGCAGTAGCAGTTCAGATGTTGTAGGTGCACTACTAGTCACTAATACCTCTACATGCATGCAGTAGCAGTTCAGATGTTGTAGGTGCACTACTAGTCACTAATACCTCTACATGCATGCAGTAGCAGTTCAGATGTTGTAGGTGCACTACTAGTCACTAATACCTCTACATGCATGCAGTAGCAGTTCAGATGTTGTAGGTGCACTACTAGTCACTAATACCTCTACATGCATGCAGTAGCAGTTCAGATGTTGTAGGTGCACTACTAGTCACTAATACCTCTACATGCATGCAGTAGCAGTTCAGATGTTGTAGGTGCACTACTAGTCACTAATACCTCTACATGCATGCAGTAGCAGTTCAGATGTTGTAGGTGCACTACTAGTCACTAATACCTCTACATGCATGCAGTAGCAGTTCAGATGTTGTAGGTGCACTACTAGTCACTAATACCTCTACATGCATGCAGTAGCAGTTCAGATGTTGTAGGTGCACTACTAGTCACTAATACCTCTACATGCATGCAGTAGCAGTTCAGATGTTGTAGGTGCACTACTAGTCACTAATACCTCTACATGCATGCAGTAGCAGTTCAGATGTTGTAGGTGCACTACTAGTCACTAATACCTCTACATGCATGCAGTAGCAGTTCAGATGTTGTAGGTGCACTACTAGTCACTAATACCTCTACATGCATGCAGTAGCAGTTCAGATGTTGTAGGTGCACTACTAGTCACTAATACCTCTACATGCATGCAGTAGCAGTTCAGATGTTGTAGGTGCACTACTAGTCACTAATACCTCTACATGCATGCAGTAGCAGTTCAGATGTTGTAGGTGCACTACTAGTCACTAATACCTCTACATGCATGCAGTAGCAGTTCAGATGTTGTAGGTGCACTACTAGTCACTAATACCTCTACATGCATGCAGTAGCAGTTCAGATGTTGTAGGTGCACTACTAGTCACTAATACCTCTACATGCATGCAGTAGCAGTTCAGATGTTGTAGGTGCACTACTAGTCACTAATACCTCTACATGCATGCAGTAGCAGTTCAGATGTTGTAGGTGCACTACTAGTCACTAATACCTCTACATGCATGCAGTAGCAGTTCAGATGTTGTAGGTGCACTACTAGTCACTAATACCTCTACATGCATGCAGTAGCAGTTCAGATGTTGTAGGTGCACTACTAGTCACTAATACCTCTACATGCATGCAGTAGCAGTTCAGATGTTGTAGGTGCACTACTAGTCACTAATACCTCTACATGCATGCAGTAGCAGTTCAGATGTTGTAGGTGCACTACTAGTCACTAATACCTCTACATGCATGCAGTAGCAGTTCAGATGTTGTAGGTGCACTACTAGTCACTAATACCTCTACATGCATGCAGTAGCAGTTCAGATGTTGTAGGTGCACTACTAGTCACTAATACCTCTACATGCATGCAGTAGCAGTTCAGATGTTGTAGGTGCACTACTAGTCACTAATACCTCTACATGCATGCAGTAGCAGTTCAGATGTTGTAGGTGCACTACTAGTCACTAATACCTCTACATGCATGCAGTAGCAGTTCAGATGTTGTAGGTGCACTACTAGTCACTAATACCTCTACATGCATGCAGTAGCAGTTCAGATGTTGTAGGTGCACTACTAGTCACTAATACCTCTACATGCATGCAGTAGCAGTTCAGATGTTGTAGGTGCACTACTAGTCACTAATACCTCTACATGCATGCAGTAGCAGTTCAGATGTTGTAGGTGCACTACTAGTCACTAATACCTCTACATGCATGCAGTAGCAGTTCAGATGTTGTAGGTGCACTACTAGTCACTAATACCTCTACATGCATGCAGTAGCAGTTCAGATGTTGTAGGTGCACTACTAGTCACTAATACCTCTACATGCATGCAGTAGCAGTTCAGATGTTGTAGGTGCACTACTAGTCACTAATACCTCTACATGCATGCAGTAGCAGTTCAGATGTTGTAGGTGCACTACTAGTCACTAATACCTCTACATGCATGCAGTAGCAGTTCAGATGTTGTAGGTGCACTACTAGTCACTAATACCTCTACATGCATGCAGTAGCAGTTCAGATGTTGTAGGTGCACTACTAGTCACTAATACCTCTACATGCATGCAGTAGCAGTTCAGATGTTGTAGGTGCACTACTAGTCACTAATACCTCTACATGCATGCAGTAGCAGTTCAGATGTTGTAGGTGCACACTAGTCACTAATACCTCTACATGCATGCAGTAGCAGTTCAGATGTTGTAGGTGCACTACTAGTCACTAATACCTCTACATGCATGCAGTAGCAGTTCAGATGTTGTAGGTGCACTACTAGTCACTAATACCTCTACATGCATGCAGTAGCAGTTCAGATGTTGTAGGTGCACTACTAGTCACTAATACCTCTACATGCATGCAGTAGCAGTTCAGATGTTGTAGGTGCACTACTAGTCACTAATACCTCTACATGCATGCAGTAGCAGTTCAGATGTTGTAGGTGCACTACTAGTCACTAATACCTCTACATGCATGCAGTAGCAGTTCAGATGTTGTAGGTGCACTACTAGTCACTAATACCTCTACATGCATGCAGTAGCAGTTCAGATGTTGTAGGTGCACTACTAGTCACTAATACCTCTACATGCATGCAGTAGCAGTTCAGATGTTGTAGGTGCACTACTAGTCACTAATACCTCTACATGCATGCAGTAGCAGTTCAGATGTTGTAGGTGCACTACTAGTCACTAATACCTCTACATGCATGCAGTAGCAGTTCAGATGTTGTAGGTGCACTACTAGTCACTAATACCTCTACATGCATGCAGTAGCAGTTCAGATGTTGTAGGTGCACTACTAGTCACTAATACCTCTACATGCATGCAGTAGCAGTTCAGATGTTGTAGGTGCACTACTAGTCACTAATACCTCTACATGCATGCAGTAGCAGTTCAGATGTTGTAGGTGCACTACTAGTCACTAATACCTCTACATGCATGCAGTAGCAGTTCAGATGTTGTAGGTGCACTACTAGTCACTAATACCTCTACATGCATGCAGTAGCAGTTCAGATGTTGTAGGTGCACTACTAGTCACTAATACCTCTACATGCATGCAGTAGCAGTTCAGATGTTGTAGGTGCACTACTAGTCACTAATACCTCTACATGCATGCAGTAGCAGTTCAGATGTTGTAGGTGCACTACTAGTCACTAATACCTCTACATGCATGCAGTAGCAGTTCAGATGTTGTAGGTGCACTACTAGTCACTAATACCTCTACATGCATGCAGTAGCAGTTCAGATGTTGTAGGTGCACTACTAGTCACTAATACCTCTACATGCATGCAGTAGCAGTTCAGATGTTGTAGGTGCACTACTAGTCACTAATACCTCTACATGCATGCAGTAGCAGTTCAGATGTTGTAGGTGCACTACTAGTCACTAATACCTCTACATGCATGCAGTAGCAGTTCAGATGTTGTAGGTGCACTACTAGTCACTAATACCTCTACATGCATGCAGTAGCAGTTCAGATGTTGTAGGTGCACTACTAGTCACTAATACCTCTACATGCATGCAGTAGCAGTTCAGATGTTGTAGGTGCACTACTAGTCACTAATACCTCTACATGCATGCAGTAGCAGTTCAGATGTTGTAGGTGCACTACTAGTCACTAATACCTCTACATGCATGCAGTAGCAGTTCAGATGTTGTAGGTGCACTACTAGTCACTAATACCTCTACATGCATGCAGTAGCAGTTCAGATGTTGTAGGTGCACTACTAGTCACTAATACCTCTACATGCATGCAGTAGCAGTTCAGATGTTGTAGGTGCACTACTAGTCACTAATACCTCTACATGCATGCAGTAGCAGTTCAGATGTTGTAGGTGCACTACTAGTCACTAATACCTCTACATGCATGCAGTAGCAGTTCAGATGTTGTAGGTGCACTACTAGTCACTAATACCTCTACATGCATGCAGTAGCAGTTCAGATGTTGTAGGTGCACTACTAGTCACTAATACCTCTACATGCATGCAGTAGCAGTTCAGATGTTGTAGGTGCACTACTAGTCACTAATACCTCTACATGCATGCAGTAGCAGTTCAGATGTTGTAGGTGCACTACTAGTCACTAATACCTCTACATGCATGCAGTAGCAGTTCAGATGTTGTAGGTGCACTACTAGTCACTAATACCTCTACATGCATGCAGTAGCAGTTCAGATGTTGTAGGTGCACTACTAGTCACTAATACCTCTACATGCATGCAGTAGCAGTTCAGATGTTGTAGGTGCACTACTAGTCACTAATACCTCTACATGCATGCAGTAGCAGTTCAGATGTTGTAGGTGCACTACTAGTCACTAATACCTCTACATGCATGCAGTAGCAGTTCAGATGTTGTAGGTGCACTACTAGTCACTAATACCTCTACATGCATGCAGTAGCAGTTCAGATGTTGTAGGTGCACTACTAGTCACTAATACCTCTACATGCATGCAGTAGCAGTTCAGATGTTGTAGGTGCACTACTAGTCACTAATACCTCTACATGCATGCAGTAGCAGTTCAGATGTTGTAGGTGCACTACTAGTCACTAATACCTCTACATGCATGCAGTAGCAGTTCAGATGTTGTAGGTGCACTACTAGTCACTAATACCTCTACATGCATGCAGTAGCAGTTCAGATGTTGTAGGTGCACTACTAGTCACTAATACCTCTACATGCATGCAGTAGCAGTTCAGATGTTGTAGGTGCACTACTAGTCACTAATACCTCTACATGCATGCAGTAGCAGTTCAGATGTTGTAGGTGCACTACTAGTCACTAATACCTCTACATGCATGCAGTAGCAGTTCAGATGTTGTAGGTGCACTACTAGTCACTAATACCTCTACATGCATGCAGTAGCAGTTCAGATGTTGTAGGTGCACTACTAGTCACTAATACCTCTACATGCATGCAGTAGCAGTTCAGATGTTGTAGGTGCACTACTAGTCACTAATACCTCTACATGCATGCAGTAGCAGTTCAGATGTTGTAGGTGCACTACTAGTCACTAATACCTCTACATGCATGCAGTAGCAGTTCAGATGTTGTAGGTGCACTACTAGTCACTAATACCTCTACATGCATGCAGTAGCAGTTCAGATGTTGTAGGTGCACTACTAGTCACTAATACCTCTACATGCATGCAGTAGCAGTTCAGATGTTGTAGGTGCACTACTAGTCACTAATACCTCTACATGCATGCAGTAGCAGTTCAGATGTTGTAGGTGCACTACTAGTCACTAATACCTCTACATGCATGCAGTAGCAGTTCAGATGTTGTAGGTGCACTACTAGTCACTAATACCTCTACATGCATGCAGTAGCAGTTCAGATGTTGTAGGTGCACTACTAGTCACTAATACCTCTACATGCATGCAGTAGCAGTTCAGATGTTGTAGGTGCACTACTAGTCACTAATACCTCTACATGCATGCAGTAGCAGTTCAGATGTTGTAGGTGCACTACTAGTCACTAATACCTCTACATGCATGCAGTAGCAGTTCAGATGTTGTAGGTGCACTACTAGTCACTAATACCTCTACATGCATGCAGTAGCAGTTCAGATGTTGTAGGTGCACTACTAGTCACTAATACCTCTACATGCATGCAGTAGCAGTTCAGATGTTGTAGGTGCACTACTAGTCACTAATACCTCTACATGCATGCAGTAGCAGTTCAGATGTTGTAGGTGCACTACTAGTCACTAATACCTCTACATGCATGCAGTAGCAGTTCAGATGTTGTAGGTGCACTACTAGTCACTAATACCTCTACATGCATGCAGTAGCAGTTCAGATGTTGTAGGTGCACTACTAGTCACTAATACCTCTACATGCATGCAGTAGCAGTTCAGATGTTGTAGGTGCACTACTAGTCACTAATACCTCTACATGCATGCAGTAGCAGTTCAGATGTTGTAGGTGCACTACTAGTCACTAATACCTCTACATGCATGCAGTAGCAGTTCAGATGTTGTAGGTGCACTACTAGTCACTAATACCTCTACATGCATGCAGTAGCAGTTCAGATGTTGTAGGTGCACTACTAGTCACTAATACCTCTACATGCATGCAGTAGCAGTTCAGATGTTGTAGGTGCACTACTAGTCACTAATACCTCTACATGCATGCAGTAGCAGTTCAGATGTTGTAGGTGCACTACTAGTCACTAATACCTCTACATGCATGCAGTAGCAGTTCAGATGTTGTAGGTGCACTACTAGTCACTAATACCTCTACATGCATGCAGTAGCAGTTCAGATGTTGTAGGTGCACTACTAGTCACTAATACCTCTACATGCATGCAGTAGCAGTTCAGATGTTGTAGGTGCACTACTAGTCACTAATACCTCTACATGCATGCAGTAGCAGTTCAGATGTTGTAGGTGCACTACTAGTCACTAATACCTCTACATGCATGCAGTAGCAGTTCAGATGTTGTAGGTGCACTACTAGTCACTAATACCTCTACATGCATGCAGTAGCAGTTCAGATGTTGTAGGTGCACTACTAGTCACTAATACCTCTACATGCATGCAGTAGCAGTTCAGATGTTGTAGGTGCACTACTAGTCACTAATACCTCTACATGCATGCAGTAGCAGTTCAGATGTTGTAGGTGCACTACTAGTCACTAATACCTCTACATGCATGCAGTAGCAGTTCAGATGTTGTAGGTGCACTACTAGTCACTAATACCTCTACATGCATGCAGTAGCAGTTCAGATGTTGTAGGTGCACTACTAGTCACTAATACCTCTACATGCATGCAGTAGCAGTTCAGATGTTGTAGGTGCACTACTAGTCACTAATACCTCTACATGCATGCAGTAGCAGTTCAGATGTTGTAGGTGCACTACTAGTCACTAATACCTCTACATGCATGCAGTAGCAGTTCAGATGTTGTAGGTGCACTACTAGTCACTAATACCTCTACATGCATGCAGTAGCAGTTCAGATGTTGTAGGTGCACTACTAGTCACTAATACCTCTACATGCATGCAGTAGCAGTTCAGATGTTGTAGGTGCACTACTAGTCACTAATACCTCTACATGCATGCAGTAGCAGTTCAGATGTTGTAGGTGCACTACTAGTCACTAATACCTCTACATGCATGCAGTAGCAGTTCAGATGTTGTAGGTGCACTACTAGTCACTAATACCTCTACATGCATGCAGTAGCAGTTCAGATGTTGTAGGTGCACTACTAGTCACTAATACCTCTACATGCATGCAGTAGCAGTTCAGATGTTGTAGGTGCACTACTAGTCACTAATACCTCTACATGCATGCAGTAGCAGTTCAGATGTTGTAGGTGCACTACTAGTCACTAATACCTCTACATGCATGCAGTAGCAGTTCAGATGTTGTAGGTGCACTACTAGTCACTAATACCTCTACATGCATGCAGTAGCAGTTCAGATGTTGTAGGTGCACTACTAGTCACTAATACCTCTACATGCATGCAGTAGCAGTTCAGATGTTGTAGGTGCACTACTAGTCACTAATACCTCTACATGCATGCAGTAGCAGTTCAGATGTTGTAGGTGCACTATAGTCACTAATACCTCTACATGCATGCAGTAGCAGTTCAGATGTTGTAGGTGCACTACTAGTCACTAATACCTCTACATGCATGCAGTAGCAGTTCAGATGTTGTAGGTGCACTACTAGTCACTAATACCTCTACATGCATGCAGTAGCAGTTCAGATGTTGTAGGTGCACTACTAGTCACTAATACCTCTACATGCATGCAGTAGCAGTTCAGATGTTGTAGGTGCACTACTAGTCACTAATACCTCTACATGCATGCAGTAGCAGTTCAGATGTTGTAGGTGCACTACTAGTCACTAATACCTCTACATGCATGCAGTAGCAGTTCAGATGTTGTAGGTGCACTACTAGTCACTAATACCTCTACATGCATGCAGTAGCAGTTCAGATGTTGTAGGTGCACTACTAGTCACTAATACCTCTACATGCATGCAGTAGCAGTTCAGATGTTGTAGGTGCACTACTAGTCACTAATACCTCTACATGCATGCAGTAGCAGTTCAGATGTTGTAGGTGCACTACTAGTCACTAATACCTCTACATGCATGCAGTAGCAGTTCAGATGTTGTAGGTGCACTACTAGTCACTAATACCTCTACATGCATGCAGTAGCAGTTCAGATGTTGTAGGTGCACTACTAGTCACTAATACCTCTACATGCATGCAGTAGCAGTTCAGATGTTGTAGGTGCACTACTAGTCACTAATACCTCTACATGCATGCAGTAGCAGTTCAGATGTTGTAGGTGCACTACTAGTCACTAATACCTCTACATGCATGCAGTAGCAGTTCAGATGTTGTAGGTGCACTACTAGTCACTAATACCTCTACATGCATGCAGTAGCAGTTCAGATGTTGTAGGTGCACTACTTAGTCACTAATACCTCTACATGCATGCAGTAGCAGTTCAGATGTTGTAGGTGCACTACTAGTCACTAATACCTCTACATGCATGCAGTAGCAGTTCAGATGTTGTAGGTGCACTACTAGTCACTAATACCTCTACATGCATGCAGTAGCAGTTCAGATGTTGTAGGTGCACTACTAGTCACTAATACCTCTACATGCATGCAGTAGCAGTTCAGATGTTGTAGGTGCACTACTAGTCACTAATACCTCTACATGCATGCAGTAGCAGTTCAGATGTTGTAGGTGCACTACTAGTCACTAATACCTCTACATGCATGCAGTAGCAGTTCAGATGTTGTAGGTGCACTACTAGTCACTAATACCTCTACATGCATGCAGTAGCAGTTCAGATGTTGTAGGTGCACTACTAGTCACTAATACCTCTACATGCATGCAGTAGCAGTTCAGATGTTGTAGGTGCACTACTAGTCACTAATACCTCTACATGCATGCAGTAGCAGTTCAGATGTTGTAGGTGCACTACTAGTCACTAATACCTCTACATGCATGCAGTAGCAGTTCAGATGTTGTAGGTGCACTACTAGTCACTAATACCTCTACATGCATGCAGTAGCAGTTCAGATGTTGTAGGTGCACTACTAGTCACTAATACCTCTACATGCATGCAGTAGCAGTTCAGATGTTGTAGGTGCACTACTAGTCACTAATACCTCTACATGCATGCAGTAGCAGTTCAGATGTTGTAGGTGCACTACTAGTCACTAATACCTCTACATGCATGCAGTAGCAGTTCAGATGTTGTAGGTGCACTACTAGTCACTAATACCTCTACATGCATGCAGTAGCAGTTCAGATGTTGTAGGTGCACTACTAGTCACTAATACCTCTACATGCATGCAGTAGCAGTTCAGATGTTGTAGGTGCACTACTAGTCACTAATACCTCTACATGCATGCAGTAGCAGTTCAGATGTTGTAGGTGCACTACTAGTCACTAATACCTCTACATGCATGCAGTAGCAGTTCAGATGTTGTAGGTGCACTACTAGTCACTAATACCTCTACATGCATGCAGTAGCAGTTCAGATGTTGTAGGTGCACTACTAGTCACTAATACCTCTACATGCATGCAGTAGCAGTTCAGATGTTGTAGGTGCACTACTAGTCACTAATACCTCTACATGCATGCAGTAGCAGTTCAGATGTTGTAGGTGCACTACTAGTCACTAATACCTCTACATGCATGCAGTAGCAGTTCAGATGTTGTAGGTGCACTACTAGTCACTAATACCTCTACATGCATGCAGTAGCAGTTCAGATGTTGTAGGTGCACTACTAGTCA
This sequence comes from Cladorhizidae sp. MBARI D1340-BT2, assembly GCA_028752905.1. Lineage (NCBI taxonomy): Eukaryota > Metazoa > Porifera > Demospongiae > Poecilosclerida > Cladorhizidae > Cladorhizidae sp. MBARI D1340-BT2. The sequence goes on along the minus strand of JAQNBH010000016.1, from coordinate 58,531,343 downwards.
CTAATACCTCTACATGCATGCAGTAGCAGTTCAGATGTTGTAGGTGCACTACTAGTCACTAATACCTCTACATGCATGCAGTAGCAGTTCAGATGTTGTAGGTGCACTACTAGTCACTAATACCTCTACATGCATGCAGTAGCAGTTCAGATGTTGTAGGTGCACTACTAGTCACTAATACCTCTACATGCATGCAGTAGCAGTTCAGATGTTGTAGGTGCACTACTAGTCACTAATACCTCTACATGCATGCAGTAGCAGTTCAGATGTTGTAGGTGCACTACTAGTCACTAATACCTCTACATGCATGCAGTAGCAGTTCAGATGTTGTAGGTGCACTACTAGTCACTAATACCTCTACATGCATGCAGTAGCAGTTCAGATGTTGTAGGTGCACTACTAGTCACTAATACCTCTACATGCATGCAGTAGCAGTTCAGATGTTGTAGGTGCACTACTAGTCACTAATACCTCTACATGCATGCAGTAGCAGTTCAGATGTTGTAGGTGCACTACTAGTCACTAATACCTCTACATGCATGCAGTAGCAGTTCAGATGTTGTAGGTGCACTACTAGTCACTAATACCTCTACATGCATGCAGTAGCAGTTCAGATGTTGTAGGTGCACTACTAGTCACTAATACCTCTACATGCATGCAGTAGCAGTTCAGATGTTGTAGGTGCACTACTAGTCACTAATACCTCTACATGCATGCAGTAGCAGTTCAGATGTTGTAGGTGCACTACTAGTCACTAATACCTCTACATGCATGCAGTAGCAGTTCAGATGTTGTAGGTGCACTACTAGTCACTAATACCTCTACATGCATGCAGTAGCAGTTCAGATGTTGTAGGTGCACTACTAGTCACTAATACCTCTACATGCATGCAGTAGCAGTTCAGATGTTGTAGGTGCACTACTAGTCACTAATACCTCTACATGCATGCAGTAGCAGTTCAGATGTTGTAGGTGCACTACTAGTCACTAATACCTCTACATGCATGCAGTAGCAGTTCAGATGTTGTAGGTGCACTACTAGTCACTAATACCTCTACATGCATGCAGTAGCAGTTCAGATGTTGTAGGTGCACTACTAGTCACTAATACCTCTACATGCATGCAGTAGCAGTTCAGATGTTGTAGGTGCACTACTAGTCACTAATACCTCTACATGCATGCAGTAGCAGTTCAGATGTTGTAGGTGCACTACTAGTCACTAATACCTCTACATGCATGCAGTAGCAGTTCAGATGTTGTAGGTGCACTACTAGTCACTAATACCTCTACATGCATGCAGTAGCAGTTCAGATGTTGTAGGTGCACTACTAGTCACTAATACCTCTACATGCATGCAGTAGCAGTTCAGATGTTGTAGGTGCACTACTAGTCACTAATACCTCTACATGCATGCAGTAGCAGTTCAGATGTTGTAGGTGCACTACTAGTCACTAATACCTCTACATGCATGCAGTAGCAGTTCAGATGTTGTAGGTGCACTACTAGTCACTAATACCTCTACATGCATGCAGTAGCAGTTCAGATGTTGTAGGTGCACTACTAGTCACTAATACCTCTACATGCATGCAGTAGCAGTTCAGATGTTGTAGGTGCACTACTAGTCACTAATACCTCTACATGCATGCAGTAGCAGTTCAGATGTTGTAGGTGCACTACTAGTCACTAATACCTCTACATGCATGCAGTAGCAGTTCAGATGTTGTAGGTGCACTACTAGTCACTAATACCTCTACATGCATGCAGTAGCAGTTCAGATGTTGTAGGTGCACTACTAGTCACTAATACCTCTACATGCATGCAGTAGCAGTTCAGATGTTGTAGGTGCACTACTAGTCACTAATACCTCTACATGCATGCAGTAGCAGTTCAGATGTTGTAGGTGCACTACTAGTCACTAATACCTCTACATGCATGCAGTAGCAGTTCAGATGTTGTAGGTGCACTACTAGTCACTAATACCTCTACATGCATGCAGTAGCAGTTCAGATGTTGTAGGTGCACTACTAGTCACTAATACCTCTACATGCATGCAGTAGCAGTTCAGATGTTGTAGGTGCACTACTAGTCACTAATACCTCTACATGCATGCAGTAGCAGTTCAGATGTTGTAGGTGCACTACTAGTCACTAATACCTCTACATGCATGCAGTAGCAGTTCAGATGTTGTAGGTGCACTACTAGTCACTAATACCTCTACATGCATGCAGTAGCAGTTCAGATGTTGTAGGTGCACTACTAGTCACTAATACCTCTACATGCATGCAGTAGCAGTTCAGATGTTGTAGGTGCACTACTAGTCACTAATACCTCTACATGCATGCAGTAGCAGTTCAGATGTTGTAGGTGCACTACTAGTCACTAATACCTCTACATGCATGCAGTAGCAGTTCAGATGTTGTAGGTGCACTACTAGTCACTAATACCTCTACATGCATGCAGTAGCAGTTCAGATGTTGTAGGTGCACTACTAGTCACTAATACCTCTACATGCATGCAGTAGCAGTTCAGATGTTGTAGGTGCACTACTAGTCACTAATACCTCTACATGCATGCAGTAGCAGTTCAGATGTTGTAGGTGCACTACTAGTCACTAATACCTCTACATGCATGCAGTAGCAGTTCAGATGTTGTAGGTGCACTACTAGTCACTAATACCTCTACATGCATGCAGTAGCAGTTCAGATGTTGTAGGTGCACTACTAGTCACTAATACCTCTACATGCATGCAGTAGCAGTTCAGATGTTGTAGGTGCACTACTAGTCACTAATACCTCTACATGCATGCAGTAGCAGTTCAGATGTTGTAGGTGCACTACTAGTCACTAATACCTCTACATGCATGCAGTAGCAGTTCAGATGTTGTAGGTGCACTACTAGTCACTAATACCTCTACATGCATGCAGTAGCAGTTCAGATGTTGTAGGTGCACTACTAGTCACTAATACCTCTACATGCATGCAGTAGCAGTTCAGATGTTGTAGGTGCACTACTAGTCACTAATACCTCTACATGCATGCAGTAGCAGTTCAGATGTTGTAGGTGCACTACTAGTCACTAATACCTCTACATGCATGCAGTAGCAGTTCAGATGTTGTAGGTGCACTACTAGTCACTAATACCTCTACATGCATGCAGTAGCAGTTCAGATGTTGTAGGTGCACTACTAGTCACTAATACCTCTACATGCATGCAGTAGCAGTTCAGATGTTGTAGGTGCACTACTAGTCACTAATACCTCTACATGCATGCAGTAGCAGTTCAGATGTTGTAGGTGCACTACTAGTCACTAATACCTCTACATGCATGCAGTAGCAGTTCAGATGTTGTAGGTGCACTACTAGTCACTAATACCTCTACATGCATGCAGTAGCAGTTCAGATGTTGTAGGTGCACTACTAGTCACTAATACCTCTACATGCATGCAGTAGCAGTTCAGATGTTGTAGGTGCACTACTAGTCACTAATACCTCTACATGCATGCAGTAGCAGTTCAGATGTTGTAGGTGCACTACTAGTCACTAATACCTCTACATGCATGCAGTAGCAGTTCAGATGTTGTAGGTGCACTACTAGTCACTAATACCTCTACATGCATGCAGTAGCAGTTCAGATGTTGTAGGTGCACTACTAGTCACTAATACCTCTACATGCATGCAGTAGCAGTTCAGATGTTGTAGGTGCACTACTAGTCACTAATACCTCTACATGCATGCAGTAGCAGTTCAGATGTTGTAGGTGCACTACTAGTCACTAATACCTCTACATGCATGCAGTAGCAGTTCAGATGTTGTAGGTGCACTACTAGTCACTAATACCTCTACATGCATGCAGTAGCAGTTCAGATGTTGTAGGTGCACTACTAGTCACTAATACCTCTACATGCATGCAGTAGCAGTTCAGATGTTGTAGGTGCACTACTAGTCACTAATACCTCTACATGCATGCAGTAGCAGTTCAGATGTTGTAGGTGCACTACTAGTCACTAATACCTCTACATGCATGCAGTAGCAGTTCAGATGTTGTAGGTGCACTACTAGTCACTAATACCTCTACATGCATGCAGTAGCAGTTCAGATGTTGTAGGTGCACTACTAGTCACTAATACCTCTACATGCATGCAGTAGCAGTTCAGATGTTGTAGGTGCACTACTAGTCACTAATACCTCTACATGCATGCAGTAGCAGTTCAGATGTTGTAGGTGCACTACTAGTCACTAATACCTCTACATGCATGCAGTAGCAGTTCAGATGTTGTAGGTGCACTACTAGTCACTAATACCTCTACATGCATGCAGTAGCAGTTCAGATGTTGTAGGTGCACTACTAGTCACTAATACCTCTACATGCATGCAGTAGCAGTTCAGATGTTGTAGGTGCACTACTAGTCACTAATACCTCTACATGCATGCAGTAGCAGTTCAGATGTTGTAGGTGCACTACTAGTCACTAATACCTCTACATGCATGCAGTAGCAGTTCAGATGTTGTAGGTGCACTACTAGTCACTAATACCTCTACATGCATGCAGTAGCAGTTCAGATGTTGTAGGTGCACTACTAGTCACTAATACCTCTACATGCATGCAGTAGCAGTTCAGATGTTGTAGGTGCACTACTAGTCACTAATACCTCTACATGCATGCAGTAGCAGTTCAGATGTTGTAGGTGCACTACTAGTCACTAATACCTCTACATGCATGCAGTAGCAGTTCAGATGTTGTAGGTGCACTACTAGTCACTAATACCTCTACATGCATGCAGTAGCAGTTCAGATGTTGTAGGTGCACTACTAGTCACTAATACCTCTACATGCATGCAGTAGCAGTTCAGATGTTGTAGGTGCACTACTAGTCACTAATACCTCTACATGCATGCAGTAGCAGTTCAGATGTTGTAGGTGCACTACTAGTCACTAATACCTCTACATGCATGCAGTAGCAGTTCAGATGTTGTAGGTGCACTACTAGTCACTAATACCTCTACATGCATGCAGTAGCAGTTCAGATGTTGTAGGTGCACTACTAGTCACTAATACCTCTACATGCATGCAGTAGCAGTTCAGATGTTGTAGGTGCACTACTAGTCACTAATACCTCTACATGCATGCAGTAGCAGTTCAGATGTTGTAGGTGCACTACTAGTCACTAATACCTCTACATGCATGCAGTAGCAGTTCAGATGTTGTAGGTGCACTACTAGTCACTAATACCTCTACATGCATGCAGTAGCAGTTCAGATGTTGTAGGTGCACTACTAGTCACTAATACCTCTACATGCATGCAGTAGCAGTTCAGATGTTGTAGGTGCACTACTAGTCACTAATACCTCTACATGCATGCAGTAGCAGTTCAGATGTTGTAGGTGCACTACTAGTCACTAATACCTCTACATGCATGCAGTAGCAGTTCAGATGTTGTAGGTGCACTACTAGTCACTAATACCTCTACATGCATGCAGTAGCAGTTCAGATGTTGTAGGTGCACTACTAGTCACTAATACCTCTACATGCATGCAGTAGCAGTTCAGATGTTGTAGGTGCACTACTAGTCACTAATACCTCTACATGCATGCAGTAGCAGTTCAGATGTTGTAGGTGCACTACTAGTCACTAATACCTCTACATGCATGCAGTAGCAGTTCAGATGTTGTAGGTGCACTACTAGTCACTAATACCTCTACATGCATGCAGTAGCAGTTCAGATGTTGTAGGTGCACTACTAGTCACTAATACCTCTACATGCATGCAGTAGCAGTTCAGATGTTGTAGGTGCACTACTAGTCACTAATACCTCTACATGCATGCAGTAGCAGTTCAGATGTTGTAGGTGCACTACTAGTCACTAATACCTCTACATGCATGCAGTAGCAGTTCAGATGTTGTAGGTGCACTACTAGTCACTAATACCTCTACATGCATGCAGTAGCAGTTCAGATGTTGTAGGTGCACTACTAGTCACTAATACCTCTACATGCATGCAGTAGCAGTTCAGATGTTGTAGGTGCACTACTAGTCACTAATACCTCTACATGCATGCAGTAGCAGTTCAGATGTTGTAGGTGCACTACTAGTCACTAATACCTCTACATGCATGCAGTAGCAGTTCAGATGTTGTAGGTGCACTACTAGTCACTAATACCTCTACATGCATGCAGTAGCAGTTCAGATGTTGTAGGTGCACTACTAGTCACTAATACCTCTACATGCATGCAGTAGCAGTTCAGATGTTGTAGGTGCACTACTAGTCACTAATACCTCTACATGCATGCAGTAGCAGTTCAGATGTTGTAGGTGCACTACTAGTCACTAATACCTCTACATGCATGCAGTAGCAGTTCAGATGTTGTAGGTGCACTACTAGTCACTAATACCTCTACATGCATGCAGTAGCAGTTCAGATGTTGTAGGTGCACTACTAGTCACTAATACCTCTACATGCATGCAGTAGCAGTTCAGATGTTGTAGGTGCACTACTAGTCACTAATACCTCTACATGCATGCAGTAGCAGTTCAGATGTTGTAGGTGCACTACTAGTCACTAATACCTCTACATGCATGCAGTAGCAGTTCAGATGTTGTAGGTGCACTACTAGTCACTAATACCTCTACATGCATGCAGTAGCAGTTCAGATGTTGTAGGTGCACTACTAGTCACTAATACCTCTACATGCATGCAGTAGCAGTTCAGATGTTGTAGGTGCACTACTAGTCACTAATACCTCTACATGCATGCAGTAGCAGTTCAGATGTTGTAGGTGCACTACTAGTCACTAATACCTCTACATGCATGCAGTAGCAGTTCAGATGTTGTAGGTGCACTACTAGTCACTAATACCTCTACATGCATGCAGTAGCAGTTCAGATGTTGTAGGTGCACTACTAGTCACTAATACCTCTACATGCATGCAGTAGCAGTTCAGATGTTGTAGGTGCACTACTAGTCACTAATACCTCTACATGCATGCAGTAGCAGTTCAGATGTTGTAGGTGCACTACTAGTCACTAATACCTCTACATGCATGCAGTAGCAGTTCAGATGTTGTAGGTGCACTACTAGTCACTAATACCTCTACATGCATGCAGTAGCAGTTCAGATGTTGTAGGTGCACTACTAGTCACTAATACCTCTACATGCATGCAGTAGCAGTTCAGATGTTGTAGGTGCACTACTAGTCACTAATACCTCTACATGCATGCAGTAGCAGTTCAGATGTTGTAGGTGCACTACTAGTCACTAATACCTCTACATGCATGCAGTAGCAGTTCAGATGTTGTAGGTGCACTACTAGTCACTAATACCTCTACATGCATGCAGTAGCAGTTCAGATGTTGTAGGTGCACTACTAGTCACTAATACCTCTACATGCATGCAGTAGCAGTTCAGATGTTGTAGGTGCACTACTAGTCACTAATACCTCTACATGCATGCAGTAGCAGTTCAGATGTTGTAGGTGCACTACTAGTCACTAATACCTCTACATGCATGCAGTAGCAGTTCAGATGTTGTAGGTGCACTACTAGTCACTAATACCTCTACATGCATGCAGTAGCAGTTCAGATGTTGTAGGTGCACTACTAGTCACTAATACCTCTACATGCATGCAGTAGCAGTTCAGATGTTGTAGGTGCACTACTAGTCACTAATACCTCTACATGCATGCAGTAGCAGTTCAGATGTTGTAGGTGCACTACTAGTCACTAATACCTCTACATGCATGCAGTAGCAGTTCAGATGTTGTAGGTGCACTACTAGTCACTAATACCTCTACATGCATGCAGTAGCAGTTCAGATGTTGTAGGTGCACTACTAGTCACTAATACCTCTACATGCATGCAGTAGCAGTTCAGATGTTGTAGGTGCACTACTAGTCACTAATACCTCTACATGCATGCAGTAGCAGTTCAGATGTTGTAGGTGCACTACTAGTCACTAATACCTCTACATGCATGCAGTAGCAGTTCAGATGTTGTAGGTGCACTACTAGTCACTAATACCTCTACATGCATGCAGTAGCAGTTCAGATGTTGTAGGTGCACTACTAGTCACTAATACCTCTACATGCATGCAGTAGCAGTTCAGATGTTGTAGGTGCACTACTAGTCACTAATACCTCTACATGCATGCAGTAGCAGTTCAGATGTTGTAGGTGCACTACTAGTCACTAATACCTCTACATGCATGCAGTAGCAGTTCAGATGTTGTAGGTGCACTACTAGTCACTAATACCTCTACATGCATGCAGTAGCAGTTCAGATGTTGTAGGTGCACTACTAGTCACTAATACCTCTACATGCATGCAGTAGCAGTTCAGATGTTGTAGGTGCACTACTAGTCACTAATACCTCTACATGCATGCAGTAGCAGTTCAGATGTTGTAGGTGCACTACTAGTCACTAATACCTCTACATGCATGCAGTAGCAGTTCAGATGTTGTAGGTGCACTACTAGTCACTAATACCTCTACATGCATGCAGTAGCAGTTCAGATGTTGTAGGTGCCTACTAGTCACTAATACCTCTACATGCATGCAGTAGCAGTTCAGATGTTGTAGGTGCACTACTAGTCACTAATACCTCTACATGCATGCAGTAGCAGTTCAGATGTTGTAGGTGCACTACTAGTCACTAATACCTCTACATGCATGCAGTAGCAGTTCAGATGTTGTAGGTGCACTACTAGTCACTAATACCTCTACATGCATGCAGTAGCAGTTCAGATGTTGTAGGTGCACTACTAGTCACTAATACCTCTACATGCATGCAGTAGCAGTTCAGATGTTGTAGGTGCACTACTAGTCACTAATACCTCTACATGCATGCAGTAGCAGTTCAGATGTTGTAGGTGCACTACTAGTCACTAATACCTCTACATGCATGCAGTAGCAGTTCAGATGTTGTAGGTGCACTACTAGTCACTAATACCTCTACATGCATGCAGTAGCAGTTCAGATGTTGTAGGTGCACTACTAGTCACTAATACCTCTACATGCATGCAGTAGCAGTTCAGATGTTGTAGGTGCACTACTAGTCACTAATACCTCTACATGCATGCAGTAGCAGTTCAGATGTTGTAGGTGCACTACTAGTCACTAATACCTCTACATGCATGCAGTAGCAGTTCAGATGTTGTAGGTGCACTACTAGTCACTAATACCTCTACATGCATGCAGTAGCAGTTCAGATGTTGTAGGTGCACTACTAGTCACTAATACCTCTACATGCATGCAGTAGCAGTTCAGATGTTGTAGGTGCACTACTAGTCACTAATACCTCTACATGCATGCAGTAGCAGTTCAGATGTTGTAGGTGCACTACTAGTCACTAATACCTCTACATGCATGCAGTAGCAGTTCAGATGTTGTAGGTGCACTACTAGTCACTAATACCTCTACATGCATGCAGTAGCAGTTCAGATGTTGTAGGTGCACTACTAGTCACTAATACCTCTACATGCATGCAGTAGCAGTTCAGATGTTGTAGGTGCACTACTAGTCACTAATACCTCTACATGCATGCAGTAGCAGTTCAGATGTTGTAGGTGCACTACTAGTCACTAATACCTCTACATGCATGCAGTAGCAGTTCAGATGTTGTAGGTGCACTACTAGTCACTAATACCTCTACATGCATGCAGTAGCAGTTCAGATGTTGTAGGTGCACTACTAGTCACTAATACCTCTACATGCATGCAGTAGCAGTTCAGATGTTGTAGGTGCACTACTAGTCACTAATACCTCTACATGCATGCAGTAGCAGTTCAGATGTTGTAGGTGCACTACTAGTCACTAATACCTCTACATGCATGCAGTAGCAGTTCAGATGTTGTAGGTGCACTACTAGTCACTAATACCTCTACATGCATGCAGTAGCAGTTCAGATGTTGTAGGTGCACTACTAGTCACTAATACCTCTACATGCATGCAGTAGCAGTTCAGATGTTGTAGGTGCACTACTAGTCACTAATACCTCTACATGCATGCAGTAGCAGTTCAGATGTTGTAGGTGCACTACTAGTCACTAATACCTCTACATGCATGCAGTAGCAGTTCAGATGTTGTAGGTGCACTACTAGTCACTAATACCTCTACATGCATGCAGTAGCAGTTCAGATGTTGTAGGTGCACTACTAGTCACTAATACCTCTACATGCATGCAGTAGCAGTTCAGATGTTGTAGGTGCACTACTAGTCACTAATACCTCTACATGCATGCAGTAGCAGTTCAGATGTTGTAGGTGCACTACTAGTCACTAATACCTCTACATGCATGCAGTAGCAGTTCAGATGTTGTAGGTGCACTACTAGTCACTAATACCTCTACATGCATGCAGTAGCAGTTCAGATGTTGTAGGTGCACTACTAGTCACTAATACCTCTACATGCATGCAGTAGCAGTTCAGATGTTGTAGGTGCACTACTAGTCACTAATACCTCTACATGCATGCAGTAGCAGTTCAGATGTTGTAGGTGCACTACTAGTCACTAATACCTCTACATGCATGCAGTAGCAGTTCAGATGTTGTAGGTGCACTACTAGTCACTAATACCTCTACATGCATGCAGTAGCAGTTCAGATGTTGTAGGTGCACTACTAGTCACTAATACCTCTACATGCATGCAGTAGCAGTTCAGATGTTGTAGGTGCACTACTAGTCACTAATACCTCTACATGCATGCAGTAGCAGTTCAGATGTTGTAGGTGCACTACTAGTCACTAATACCTCTACATGCATGCAGTAGCAGTTCAGATGTTGTAGGTGCACTACTAGTCACTAATACCTCTACATGCATGCAGTAGCAGTTCAGATGTTGTAGGTGCACTACTAGTCACTAATACCTCTACATGCATGCAGTAGCAGTTCAGATGTTGTAGGTGCACTACTAGTCACTAATACCTCTACATGCATGCAGTAGCAGTTCAGATGTTGTAGGTGCACTACTAGTCACTAATACCTCTACATGCATGCAGTAGCAGTTCAGATGTTGTAGGTGCACTACTAGTCACTAATACCTCTACATGCATGCAGTAGCAGTTCAGATGTTGTAGGTGCACTACTAGTCACTAATACCTCTACATGCATGCAGTAGCAGTTCAGATGTTGTAGGTGCACTACTAGTCACTAATACCTCTACATGCATGCAGTAGCAGTTCAGATGTTGTAGGTGCACTACTAGTCACTAATACCTCTACATGCATGCAGTAGCAGTTCAGATGTTGTAGGTGCACTACTAGTCACTAATACCTCTACATGCATGCAGTAGCAGTTCAGATGTTGTAGGTGCACTACTAGTCACTAATACCTCTACATGCATGCAGTAGCAGTTCAGATGTTGTAGGTGCACTACTAGTCACTAATACCTCTACATGCATGCAGTAGCAGTTCAGATGTTGTAGGTGCACTACTAGTCACTAATACCTCTACATGCATGCAGTAGCAGTTCAGATGTTGTAGGTGCACTACTAGTCACTAATACCTCTACATGCATGCAGTAGCAGTTCAGATGTTGTAGGTGCACTACTAGTCACTAATACCTCTACATGCATGCAGTAGCAGTTCAGATGTTGTAGGTGCACTACTAGTCACTAATACCTCTACATGCATGCAGTAGCAGTTCAGATGTTGTAGGTGCACTACTAGTCACTAATACCTCTACATGCATGCAGTAGCAGTTCAGATGTTGTAGGTGCACTACTAGTCACTAATACCTCTACATGCATGCAGTAGCAGTTCAGATGTTGTAGGTGCACTACTAGTCACTAATACCTCTACATGCATGCAGTAGCAGTTCAGATGTTGTAGGTGCACTACTAGTCACTAATACCTCTACATGCATGCAGTAGCAGTTCAGATGTTGTAGGTGCACTACTAGTCACTAATACCTCTACATGCATGCAGTAGCAGTTCAGATGTTGTAGGTGCACTACTAGTCACTAATACCTCTACATGCATGCAGTAGCAGTTCAGATGTTGTAGGTGCACTACTAGTCACTAATACCTCTACATGCATGCAGTAGCAGTTCAGATGTTGTAGGTGCACTACTAGTCACTAATACCTCTACATGCATGCAGTAGCAGTTCAGATGTTGTAGGTGCACTACTAGTCACTAATACCTCTACATGCATGCAGTAGCAGTTCAGATGTTGTAGGTGCACTACTAGTCACTAATACCTCTACATGCATGCAGTAGCAGTTCAGATGTTGTAGGTGCACTACTAGTCACTAATACCTCTACATGCATGCAGTAGCAGTTCAGATGTTGTAGGTGCACTACTAGTCACTAATACCTCTACATGCATGCAGTAGCAGTTCAGATGTTGTAGGTGCACTACTAGTCACTAATACCTCTACATGCATGCAGTAGCAGTTCAGATGTTGTAGGTGCACTACTAGTCACTAATACCTCTACATGCATGCAGTAGCAGTTCAGATGTTGTAGGTGCACTACTAGTCACTAATACCTCTACATGCATGCAGTAGCAGTTCAGATGTTGTAGGTGCACTACTAGTCACTAATACCTCTACATGCATGCAGTAGCAGTTCAGATGTTGTAGGTGCACTACTAGTCACTAATACCTCTACATGCATGCAGTAGCAGTTCAGATGTTGTAGGTGCACTACTAGTCACTAATACCTCTACATGCATGCAGTAGCAGTTCAGATGTTGTAGGTGCACTACTAGTCACTAATACCTCTACATGCATGCAGTAGCAGTTCAGATGTTGTAGGTGCACTACTAGTCACTAATACCTCTACATGCATGCAGTAGCAGTTCAGATGTTGTAGGTGCACTACTAGTCACTAATACCTCTACATGCATGCAGTAGCAGTTCAGATGTTGTAGGTGCACTACTAGTCACTAATACCTCTACATGCATGCAGTAGCAGTTCAGATGTTGTAGGTGCACTACTAGTCACTAATACCTCTACATGCATGCAGTAGCAGTTCAGATGTTGTAGGTGCACTACTAGTCACTAATACCTCTACATGCATGCAGTAGCAGTTCAGATGTTGTAGGTGCACTACTAGTCACTAATACCTCTACATGCATGCAGTAGCAGTTCAGATGTTGTAGGTGCACTACTAGTCACTAATACCTCTACATGCATGCAGTAGCAGTTCAGATGTTGTAGGTGCACTACTAGTCACTAATACCTCTACATGCATGCAGTAGCAGTTCAGATGTTGTAGGTGCACTACTAGTCACTAATACCTCTACATGCATGCAGTAGCAGTTCAGATGTTGTAGGTGCACTACTAGTCACTAATACCTCTACATGCATGCAGTAGCAGTTCAGATGTTGTAGGTGCACTACTAGTCACTAATACCTCTACATGCATGCAGTAGCAGTTCAGATGTTGTAGGTGCACTACTAGTCACTAATACCTCTACATGCATGCAGTAGCAGTTCAGATGTTGTAGGTGCACTACTAGTCACTAATACCTCTACATGCATGCAGTAGCAGTTCAGATGTTGTAGGTGCACTACTAGTCACTAATACCTCTACATGCATGCAGTAGCAGTTCAGATGTTGTAGGTGCACTACTAGTCACTAATACCTCTACATGCATGCAGTAGCAGTTCAGATGTTGTAGGTGCACTACTAGTCACTAATACCTCTACATGCATGCAGTAGCAGTTCAGATGTTGTAGGTGCACTACTAGTCACTAATACCTCTACATGCATGCAGTAGCAGTTCAGATGTTGTAGGTGCACTACTAGTCACTAATACCTCTACATGCATGCAGTAGCAGTTCAGATGTTGTAGGTGCACTACTAGTCACTAATACCTCTACATGCATGCAGTAGCAGTTCAGATGTTGTAGGTGCACTACTAGTCACTAATACCTCTACATGCATGCAGTAGCAGTTCAGATGTTGTAGGTGCACTACTAGTCACTAATACCTCTACATGCATGCAGTAGCAGTTCAGATGTTGTAGGTGCACTACTAGTCACTAATACCTCTACATGCATGCAGTAGCAGTTCAGATGTTGTAGGTGCACTACTAGTCACTAATACCTCTACATGCATGCAGTAGCAGTTCAGATGTTGTAGGTGCACTACTAGTCACTAATACCTCTACATGCATGCAGTAGCAGTTCAGATGTTGTAGGTGCACTACTAGTCACTAATACCTCTACATGCATGCAGTAGCAGTTCAGATGTTGTAGGTGCACTACTAGTCACTAATACCTCTACATGCATGCAGTAGCAGTTCAGATGTTGTAGGTGCACTACTAGTCACTAATACCTCTACATGCATGCAGTAGCAGTTCAGATGTTGTAGGTGCACTACTAGTCACTAATACCTCTACATGCATGCAGTAGCAGTTCAGATGTTGTAGGTGCACTACTAGTCACTAATACCTCTACATGCATGCAGTAGCAGTTCAGATGTTGTAGGTGCACTACTAGTCACTAATACCTCTACATGCATGCAGTAGCAGTTCAGATGTTGTAGGTGCACTACTAGTCACTAATACCTCTACATGCATGCAGTAGCAGTTCAGATGTTGTAGGTGCACTACTAGTCACTAATACCTCTACATGCATGCAGTAGCAGTTCAGATGTTGTAGGTGCACTACTAGTCACTAATACCTCTACATGCATGCAGTAGCAGTTCAGATGTTGTAGGTGCACTACTAGTCACTAATACCTCTACATGCATGCAGTAGCAGTTCAGATGTTGTAGGTGCACTACTAGTCACTAATACCTCTACATGCATGCAGTAGCAGTTCAGATGTTGTAGGTGCACTACTAGTCACTAATACCTCTACATGCATGCAGTAGCAGTTCAGATGTTGTAGGTGCACTACTAGTCACTAATACCTCTACATGCATGCAGTAGCAGTTCAGATGTTGTAGGTGCACTACTAGTCACTAATACCTCTACATGCATGCAGTAGCAGTTCAGATGTTGTAGGTGCCTACTAGTCACTAATACCTCTACATGCATGCAGTAGCAGTTCAGATGTTGTAGGTGCACTACTAGTCACTAATACCTCTACATGCATGCAGTAGCAGTTCAGATGTTGTAGGTGCACTACTAGTCACTAATACCTCTACATGCATGCAGTAGCAGTTCAGATGTTGTAGGTGCACTACTAGTCACTAATACCTCTACATGCATGCAGTAGCAGTTCAGATGTTGTAGGTGCACTACTAGTCACTAATACCTCTACATGCATGCAGTAGCAGTTCAGATGTTGTAGGTGCACTACTAGTCACTAATACCTCTACATGCATGCAGTAGCAGTTCAGATGTTGTAGGTGCACTACTAGTCACTAATACCTCTACATGCATGCAGTAGCAGTTCAGATGTTGTAGGTGCACTACTAGTCACTAATACCTCTACATGCATGCAGTAGCAGTTCAGATGTTGTAGGTGCACTACTAGTCACTAATACCTCTACATGCATGCAGTAGCAGTTCAGATGTTGTAGGTGCACTACTAGTCACTAATACCTCTACATGCATGCAGTAGCAGTTCAGATGTTGTAGGTGCACTACTAGTCACTAATACCTCTACATGCATGCAGTAGCAGTTCAGATGTTGTAGGTGCACTACTAGTCACTAATACCTCTACATGCATGCAGTAGCAGTTCAGATGTTGTAGGTGCACTACTAGTCACTAATACCTCTACATGCATGCAGTAGCAGTTCAGATGTTGTAGGTGCACTACTAGTCACTAATACCTCTACATGCATGCAGTAGCAGTTCAGATGTTGTAGGTGCACTACTAGTCACTAATACCTCTACATGCATGCAGTAGCAGTTCAGATGTTGTAGGTGCACTACTAGTCACTAATACCTCTACATGCATGCAGTAGCAGTTCAGATGTTGTAGGTGCACTACTAGTCACTAATACCTCTACATGCATGCAGTAGCAGTTCAGATGTTGTAGGTGCACTACTAGTCACTAATACCTCTACATGCATGCAGTAGCAGTTCAGATGTTGTAGGTGCACTACTAGTCACTAATACCTCTACATGCATGCAGTAGCAGTTCAGATGTTGTAGGTGCACTACTAGTCACTAATACCTCTACATGCATGCAGTAGCAGTTCAGATGTTGTAGGTGCACTACTAGTCACTAATACCTCTACATGCATGCAGTAGCAGTTCAGATGTTGTAGGTGCACTACTAGTCACTAATACCTCTACATGCATGCAGTAGCAGTTCAGATGTTGTAGGTGCACTACTAGTCACTAATACCTCTACATGCATGCAGTAGCAGTTCAGATGTTGTAGGTGCACTACTAGTCACTAATACCTCTACATGCATGCAGTAGCAGTTCAGATGTTGTAGGTGCACTACTAGTCACTAATACCTCTACATGCATGCAGTAGCAGTTCAGATGTTGTAGGTGCACTACTAGTCACTAATACCTCTACATGCATGCAGTAGCAGTTCAGATGTTGTAGGTGCACTACTAGTCACTAATACCTCTACATGCATGCAGTAGCAGTTCAGATGTTGTAGGTGCACTACTAGTCACTAATACCTCTACATGCATGCAGTAGCAGTTCAGATGTTGTAGGTGCACTACTAGTCACTAATACCTCTACATGCATGCAGTAGCAGTTCAGATGTTGTAGGTGCACTACTAGTCACTAATACCTCTACATGCATGCAGTAGCAGTTCAGATGTTGTAGGTGCACTACTAGTCACTAATACCTCTACATGCATGCAGTAGCAGTTCAGATGTTGTAGGTGCACTACTAGTCACTAATACCTCTACATGCATGCAGTAGCAGTTCAGATGTTGTAGGTGCACTACTAGTCACTAATACCTCTACATGCATGCAGTAGCAGTTCAGATGTTGTAGGTGCACTACTAGTCACTAATACCTCTACATGCATGCAGTAGCAGTTCAGATGTTGTAGGTGCACTACTAGTCACTAATACCTCTACATGCATGCAGTAGCAGTTCAGATGTTGTAGGTGCACTACTAGTCACTAATACCTCTACATGCATGCAGTAGCAGTTCAGATGTTGTAGGTGCACTACTAGTCACTAATACCTCTACATGCATGCAGTAGCAGTTCAGATGTTGTAGGTGCACTACTAGTCACTAATACCTCTACATGCATGCAGTAGCAGTTCAGATGTTGTAGGTGCACTACTAGTCACTAATACCTCTACATGCATGCAGTAGCAGTTCAGATGTTGTAGGTGCACTACTAGTCACTAATACCTCTACATGCATGCAGTAGCAGTTCAGATGTTGTAGGTGCACTACTAGTCACTAATACCTCTACATGCATGCAGTAGCAGTTCAGATGTTGTAGGTGCACTACTAGTCACTAATACCTCTACATGCATGCAGTAGCAGTTCAGATGTTGTAGGTGCACTACTAGTCACTAATACCTCTACATGCATGCAGTAGCAGTTCAGATGTTGTAGGTGCACTACTAGTCACTAATACCTCTACATGCATGCAGTAGCAGTTCAGATGTTGTAGGTGCACTACTAGTCACTAATACCTCTACATGCATGCAGTAGCAGTTCAGATGTTGTAGGTGCACTACTAGTCACTAATACCTCTACATGCATGCAGTAGCAGTTCAGATGTTGTAGGTGCACTACTAGTCACTAATACCTCTACATGCATGCAGTAGCAGTTCAGATGTTGTAGGTGCACTACTAGTCACTAATACCTCTACATGCATGCAGTAGCAGTTCAGATGTTGTAGGTGCACTACTAGTCACTAATACCTCTACATGCATGCAGTAGCAGTTCAGATGTTGTAGGTGCACTACTAGTCACTAATACCTCTACATGCATGCAGTAGCAGTTCAGATGTTGTAGGTGCACTACTAGTCACTAATACCTCTACATGCATGCAGTAGCAGTTCAGATGTTGTAGGTGCACTACTAGTCACTAATACCTCTACATGCATGCAGTAGCAGTTCAGATGTTGTAGGTGCACTACTAGTCACTAATACCTCTACATGCATGCAGTAGCAGTTCAGATGTTGTAGGTGCACTACTAGTCACTAATACCTCTACATGCATGCAGTAGCAGTTCAGATGTTGTAGGTGCACTACTAGTCACTAATACCTCTACATGCATGCAGTAGCAGTTCAGATGTTGTAGGTGCACTACTAGTCACTAATACCTCTACATGCATGCAGTAGCAGTTCAGATGTTGTAGGTGCACTACTAGTCACTAATACCTCTACATGCATGCAGTAGCAGTTCAGATGTTGTAGGTGCACTACTAGTCACTAATACCTCTACATGCATGCAGTAGCAGTTCAGATGTTGTAGGTGCACTACTAGTCACTAATACCTCTACATGCATGCAGTAGCAGTTCAGATGTTGTAGGTGCACTACTAGTCACTAATACCTCTACATGCATGCAGTAGCAGTTCAGATGTTGTAGGTGCACTACTAGTCACTAATACCTCTACATGCATGCAGTAGCAGTTCAGATGTTGTAGGTGCACTACTAGTCACTAATACCTCTACATGCATGCAGTAGCAGTTCAGATGTTGTAGGTGCACTACTAGTCACTAATACCTCTACATGCATGCAGTAGCAGTTCAGATGTTGTAGGTGCACTACTAGTCACTAATACCTCTACATGCATGCAGTAGCAGTTCAGATGTTGTAGGTGCACTACTAGTCACTAATACCTCTACATGCATGCAGTAGCAGTTCAGATGTTGTAGGTGCACTACTAGTCACTAATACCTCTACATGCATGCAGTAGCAGTTCAGATGTTGTAGGTGCACTACTAGTCACTAATACCTCTACATGCATGCAGTAGCAGTTCAGATGTTGTAGGTGCACTACTAGTCACTAATACCTCTACATGCATGCAGTAGCAGTTCAGATGTTGTAGGTGCACTACTAGTCACTAATACCTCTACATGCATGCAGTAGCAGTTCAGATGTTGTAGGTGCACTACTAGTCACTAATACCTCTACATGCATGCAGTAGCAGTTCAGATGTTGTAGGTGCACTACTAGTCACTAATACCTCTACATGCATGCAGTAGCAGTTCAGATGTTGTAGGTGCACTACTAGTCACTAATACCTCTACATGCATGCAGTAGCAGTTCAGATGTTGTAGGTGCACTACTAGTCACTAATACCTCTACATGCATGCAGTAGCAGTTCAGATGTTGTAGGTGCACTACTAGTCACTAATACCTCTACATGCATGCAGTAGCAGTTCAGATGTTGTAGGTGCACTACTAGTCACTAATACCTCTACATGCATGCAGTAGCAGTTCAGATGTTGTAGGTGCACTACTAGTCACTAATACCTCTACATGCATGCAGTAGCAGTTCAGATGTTGTAGGTGCACTACTAGTCACTAATACCTCTACATGCATGCAGTAGCAGTTCAGATGTTGTAGGTGCACTACTAGTCACTAATACCTCTACATGCATGCAGTAGCAGTTCAGATGTTGTAGGTGCACTACTAGTCACTAATACCTCTACATGCATGCAGTAGCAGTTCAGATGTTGTAGGTGCACTACTAGTCACTAATACCTCTACATGCATGCAGTAGCAGTTCAGATGTTGTAGGTGCACTACTAGTCACTAATACCTCTACATGCATGCAGTAGCAGTTCAGATGTTGTAGGTGCACTACTAGTCACTAATACCTCTACATGCATGCAGTAGCAGTTCAGATGTTGTAGGTGCACTACTAGTCACTAATACCTCTACATGCATGCAGTAGCAGTTCAGATGTTGTAGGTGCACTACTAGTCACTAATACCTCTACATGCATGCAGTAGCAGTTCAGATGTTGTAGGTGCACTACTAGTCACTAATACCTCTACATGCATGCAGTAGCAGTTCAGATGTTGTAGGTGCACTACTAGTCACTAATACCTCTACATGCATGCAGTAGCAGTTCAGATGTTGTAGGTGCACTACTAGTCACTAATACCTCTACATGCATGCAGTAGCAGTTCAGATGTTGTAGGTGCACTACTAGTCACTAATACCTCTACATGCATGCAGTAGCAGTTCAGATGTTGTAGGTGCACTACTAGTCACTAATACCTCTACATGCATGCAGTAGCAGTTCAGATGTTGTAGGTGCACTACTAGTCACTAATACCTCTACATGCATGCAGTAGCAGTTCAGATGTTGTAGGTGCACTACTAGTCACTAATACCTCTACATGCATGCAGTAGCAGTTCAGATGTTGTAGGTGCACTACTAGTCACTAATACCTCTACATGCATGCAGTAGCAGTTCAGATGTTGTAGGTGCACTACTAGTCACTAATACCTCTACATGCATGCAGTAGCAGTTCAGATGTTGTAGGTGCACTACTAGTCACTAATACCTCTACATGCATGCAGTAGCAGTTCAGATGTTGTAGGTGCACTACTAGTCACTAATACCTCTACATGCATGCAGTAGCAGTTCAGATGTTGTAGGTGCACTACTAGTCACTAATACCTCTACATGCATGCAGTAGCAGTTCAGATGTTGTAGGTGCACTACTAGTCACTAATACCTCTACATGCATGCAGTAGCAGTTCAGATGTTGTAGGTGCACTACTAGTCACTAATACCTCTACATGCATGCAGTAGCAGTTCAGATGTTGTAGGTGCACTACTAGTCACTAATACCTCTACATGCATGCAGTAGCAGTTCAGATGTTGTAGGTGCACTACTAGTCACTAATACCTCTACATGCATGCAGTAGCAGTTCAGATGTTGTAGGTGCACTACTAGTCACTAATACCTCTACATGCATGCAGTAGCAGTTCAGATGTTGTAGGTGCACTACTAGTCACTAATACCTCTACATGCATGCAGTAGCAGTTCAGATGTTGTAGGTGCACTACTAGTCACTAATACCTCTACATGCATGCAGTAGCAGTTCAGATGTTGTAGGTGCACTACTAGTCACTAATACCTCTACATGCATGCAGTAGCAGTTCAGATGTTGTAGGTGCACTACTAGTCACTAATACCTCTACATGCATGCAGTAGCAGTTCAGATGTTGTAGGTGCACTACTAGTCACTAATACCTCTACATGCATGCAGTAGCAGTTCAGATGTTGTAGGTGCACTACTAGTCACTAATACCTCTACATGCATGCAGTAGCAGTTCAGATGTTGTAGGTGCACTACTAGTCACTAATACCTCTACATGCATGCAGTAGCAGTTCAGATGTTGTAGGTGCACTACTAGTCACTAATACCTCTACATGCATGCAGTAGCAGTTCAGATGTTGTAGGTGCACTACTAGTCACTAATACCTCTACATGCATGCAGTAGCAGTTCAGATGTTGTAGGTGCACTACTAGTCACTAATACCTCTACATGCATGCAGTAGCAGTTCAGATGTTGTAGGTGCACTACTAGTCACTAATACCTCTACATGCATGCAGTAGCAGTTCAGATGTTGTAGGTGCACTACTAGTCACTAATACCTCTACATGCATGCAGTAGCAGTTCAGATGTTGTAGGTGCACTACTAGTCACTAATACCTCTACATGCATGCAGTAGCAGTTCAGATGTTGTAGGTGCACTACTAGTCACTAATACCTCTACATGCATGCAGTAGCAGTTCAGATGTTGTAGGTGCACTACTAGTCACTAATACCTCTACATGCATGCAGTAGCAGTTCAGATGTTGTAGGTGCACTACTAGTCACTAATACCTCTACATGCATGCAGTAGCAGTTCAGATGTTGTAGGTGCACTACTAGTCACTAATACCTCTACATGCATGCAGTAGCAGTTCAGATGTTGTAGGTGCCTACTAGTCACTAATACCTCTACATGCATGCAGTAGCAGTTCAGATGTTGTAGGTGCACTACTAGTCACTAATACCTCTACATGCATGCAGTAGCAGTTCAGATGTTGTAGGTGCACTACTAGTCACTAATACCTCTACATGCATGCAGTAGCAGTTCAGATGTTGTAGGTGCACTACTAGTCACTAATACCTCTACATGCATGCAGTAGCAGTTCAGATGTTGTAGGTGCACTACTAGTCACTAATACCTCTACATGCATGCAGTAGCAGTTCAGATGTTGTAGGTGCACTACTAGTCACTAATACCTCTACATGCATGCAGTAGCAGTTCAGATGTTGTAGGTGCACTACTAGTCACTAATACCTCTACATGCATGCAGTAGCAGTTCAGATGTTGTAGGTGCACTACTAGTCACTAATACCTCTACATGCATGCAGTAGCAGTTCAGATGTTGTAGGTGCACTACTAGTCACTAATACCTCTACATGCATGCAGTAGCAGTTCAGATGTTGTAGGTGCACTACTAGTCACTAATACCTCTACATGCATGCAGTAGCAGTTCAGATGTTGTAGGTGCACTACTAGTCACTAATACCTCTACATGCATGCAGTAGCAGTTCAGATGTTGTAGGTGCACTACTAGTCACTAATACCTCTACATGCATGCAGTAGCAGTTCAGATGTTGTAGGTGCACTACTAGTCACTAATACCTCTACATGCATGCAGTAGCAGTTCAGATGTTGTAGGTGCACTACTAGTCACTAATACCTCTACATGCATGCAGTAGCAGTTCAGATGTTGTAGGTGCACTACTAGTCACTAATACCTCTACATGCATGCAGTAGCAGTTCAGATGTTGTAGGTGCACTACTAGTCACTAATACCTCTACATGCATGCAGTAGCAGTTCAGATGTTGTAGGTGCACTACTAGTCACTAATACCTCTACATGCATGCAGTAGCAGTTCAGATGTTGTAGGTGCACTACTAGTCACTAATACCTCTACATGCATGCAGTAGCAGTTCAGATGTTGTAGGTGCACTACTAGTCACTAATACCTCTACATGCATGCAGTAGCAGTTCAGATGTTGTAGGTGCACTACTAGTCACTAATACCTCTACATGCATGCAGTAGCAGTTCAGATGTTGTAGGTGCACTACTAGTCACTAATACCTCTACATGCATGCAGTAGCAGTTCAGATGTTGTAGGTGCACTACTAGTCACTAATACCTCTACATGCATGCAGTAGCAGTTCAGATGTTGTAGGTGCACTACTAGTCACTAATACCTCTACATGCATGCAGTAGCAGTTCAGATGTTGTAGGTGCACTACTAGTCACTAATACCTCTACATGCATGCAGTAGCAGTTCAGATGTTGTAGGTGCACTACTAGTCACTAATACCTCTACATGCATGCAGTAGCAGTTCAGATGTTGTAGGTGCACTACTAGTCACTAATACCTCTACATGCATGCAGTAGCAGTTCAGATGTTGTAGGTGCACTACTAGTCACTAATACCTCTACATGCATGCAGTAGCAGTTCAGATGTTGTAGGTGCACTACTAGTCACTAATACCTCTACATGCATGCAGTAGCAGTTCAGATGTTGTAGGTGCACTACTAGTCACTAATACCTCTACATGCATGCAGTAGCAGTTCAGATGTTGTAGGTGCACTACTAGTCACTAATACCTCTACATGCATGCAGTAGCAGTTCAGATGTTGTAGGTGCACTACTAGTCACTAATACCTCTACATGCATGCAGTAGCAGTTCAGATGTTGTAGGTGCACTACTAGTCACTAATACCTCTACATGCATGCAGTAGCAGTTCAGATGTTGTAGGTGCACTACTAGTCACTAATACCTCTACATGCATGCAGTAGCAGTTCAGATGTTGTAGGTGCACTACTAGTCACTAATACCTCTACATGCATGCAGTAGCAGTTCAGATGTTGTAGGTGCACTACTAGTCACTAATACCTCTACATGCATGCAGTAGCAGTTCAGATGTTGTAGGTGCACTACTAGTCACTAATACCTCTACATGCATGCAGTAGCAGTTCAGATGTTGTAGGTGCACTACTAGTCACTAATACCTCTACATGCATGCAGTAGCAGTTCAGATGTTGTAGGTGCACTACTAGTCACTAATACCTCTACATGCATGCAGTAGCAGTTCAGATGTTGTAGGTGCACTACTAGTCACTAATACCTCTACATGCATGCAGTAGCAGTTCAGATGTTGTAGGTGCACTACTAGTCACTAATACCTCTACATGCATGCAGTAGCAGTTCAGATGTTGTAGGTGCACTACTAGTCACTAATACCTCTACATGCATGCAGTAGCAGTTCAGATGTTGTAGGTGCACTACTAGTCACTAATACCTCTACATGCATGCAGTAGCAGTTCAGATGTTGTAGGTGCACTACTAGTCACTAATACCTCTACATGCATGCAGTAGCAGTTCAGATGTTGTAGGTGCACTACTAGTCACTAATACCTCTACATGCATGCAGTAGCAGTTCAGATGTTGTAGGTGCACTACTAGTCACTAATACCTCTACATGCATGCAGTAGCAGTTCAGATGTTGTAGGTGCACTACTAGTCACTAATACCTCTACATGCATGCAGTAGCAGTTCAGATGTTGTAGGTGCACTACTAGTCACTAATACCTCTACATGCATGCAGTAGCAGTTCAGATGTTGTAGGTGCACTACTAGTCACTAATACCTCTACATGCATGCAGTAGCAGTTCAGATGTTGTAGGTGCACTACTAGTCACTAATACCTCTACATGCATGCAGTAGCAGTTCAGATGTTGTAGGTGCACTACTAGTCACTAATACCTCTACATGCATGCAGTAGCAGTTCAGATGTTGTAGGTGCACTACTAGTCACTAATACCTCTACATGCATGCAGTAGCAGTTCAGATGTTGTAGGTGCACTACTAGTCACTAATACCTCTACATGCATGCAGTAGCAGTTCAGATGTTGTAGGTGCACTACTAGTCACTAATACCTCTACATGCATGCAGTAGCAGTTCAGATGTTGTAGGTGCACTACTAGTCACTAATACCTCTACATGCATGCAGTAGCAGTTCAGATGTTGTAGGTGCACTACTAGTCACTAATACCTCTACATGCATGCAGTAGCAGTTCAGATGTTGTAGGTGCACTACTAGTCACTAATACCTCTACATGCATGCAGTAGCAGTTCAGATGTTGTAGGTGCACTACTAGTCACTAATACCTCTACATGCATGCAGTAGCAGTTCAGATGTTGTAGGTGCACTACTAGTCACTAATACCTCTACATGCATGCAGTAGCAGTTCAGATGTTGTAGGTGCACTACTAGTCACTAATACCTCTACATGCATGCAGTAGCAGTTCAGATGTTGTAGGTGCACTACTAGTCACTAATACCTCTACATGCATGCAGTAGCAGTTCAGATGTTGTAGGTGCACTACTAGTCACTAATACCTCTACATGCATGCAGTAGCAGTTCAGATGTTGTAGGTGCACTACTAGTCACTAATACCTCTACATGCATGCAGTAGCAGTTCAGATGTTGTAGGTGCACTACTAGTCACTAATACCTCTACATGCATGCAGTAGCAGTTCAGATGTTGTAGGTGCACTACTAGTCACTAATACCTCTACATGCATGCAGTAGCAGTTCAGATGTTGTAGGTGCACTACTAGTCACTAATACCTCTACATGCATGCAGTAGCAGTTCAGATGTTGTAGGTGCACTACTAGTCACTAATACCTCTACATGCATGCAGTAGCAGTTCAGATGTTGTAGGTGCACTACTAGTCACTAATACCTCTACATGCATGCAGTAGCAGTTCAGATGTTGTAGGTGCACTACTAGTCACTAATACCTCTACATGCATGCAGTAGCAGTTCAGATGTTGTAGGTGCACTACTAGTCACTAATACCTCTACATGCATGCAGTAGCAGTTCAGATGTTGTAGGTGCACTACTAGTCACTAATACCTCTACATGCATGCAGTAGCAGTTCAGATGTTGTAGGTGCACTACTAGTCACTAATACCTCTACATGCATGCAGTAGCAGTTCAGATGTTGTAGGTGCACTACTAGTCACTAATACCTCTACATGCATGCAGTAGCAGTTCAGATGTTGTAGGTGCACTACTAGTCACTAATACCTCTACATGCATGCAGTAGCAGTTCAGATGTTGTAGGTGCACTACTAGTCACTAATACCTCTACATGCATGCAGTAGCAGTTCAGATGTTGTAGGTGCACTACTAGTCACTAATACCTCTACATGCATGCAGTAGCAGTTCAGATGTTGTAGGTGCACTACTAGTCACTAATACCTCTACATGCATGCAGTAGCAGTTCAGATGTTGTAGGTGCACTACTAGTCACTAATACCTCTACATGCATGCAGTAGCAGTTCAGATGTTGTAGGTGCACTACTAGTCACTAATACCTCTACATGCATGCAGTAGCAGTTCAGATGTTGTAGGTGCACTACTAGTCACTAATACCTCTACATGCATGCAGTAGCAGTTCAGATGTTGTAGGTGCACTACTAGTCACTAATACCTCTACATGCATGCAGTAGCAGTTCAGATGTTGTAGGTGCACTACTAGTCACTAATACCTCTACATGCATGCAGTAGCAGTTCAGATGTTGTAGGTGCACTACTAGTCACTAATACCTCTACATGCATGCAGTAGCAGTTCAGATGTTGTAGGTGCACTACTAGTCACTAATACCTCTACATGCATGCAGTAGCAGTTCAGATGTTGTAGGTGCACTACTAGTCACTAATACCTCTACATGCATGCAGTAGCAGTTCAGATGTTGTAGGTGCACTACTAGTCACTAATACCTCTACATGCATGCAGTAGCAGTTCAGATGTTGTAGGTGCACTACTAGTCACTAATACCTCTACATGCATGCAGTAGCAGTTCAGATGTTGTAGGTGCACTACTAGTCACTAATACCTCTACATGCATGCAGTAGCAGTTCAGATGTTGTAGGTGCACTACTAGTCACTAATACCTCTACATGCATGCAGTAGCAGTTCAGATGTTGTAGGTGCACTACTAGTCACTAATACCTCTACATGCATGCAGTAGCAGTTCAGATGTTGTAGGTGCACTACTAGTCACTAATACCTCTACATGCATGCAGTAGCAGTTCAGATGTTGTAGGTGCACTACTAGTCACTAATACCTCTACATGCATGCAGTAGCAGTTCAGATGTTGTAGGTGCACTACTAGTCACTAATACCTCTACATGCATGCAGTAGCAGTTCAGATGTTGTAGGTGCACTACTAGTCACTAATACCTCTACATGCATGCAGTAGCAGTTCAGATGTTGTAGGTGCACTACTAGTCACTAATACCTCTACATGCATGCAGTAGCAGTTCAGATGTTGTAGGTGCACTACTAGTCACTAATACCTCTACATGCATGCAGTAGCAGTTCAGATGTTGTAGGTGCACTACTAGTCACTAATACCTCTACATGCATGCAGTAGCAGTTCAGATGTTGTAGGTGCACTACTAGTCACTAATACCTCTACATGCATGCAGTAGCAGTTCAGATGTTGTAGGTGCACTACTAGTCACTAATACCTCTACATGCATGCAGTAGCAGTTCAGATGTTGTAGGTGCACTACTAGTCACTAATACCTCTACATGCATGCAGTAGCAGTTCAGATGTTGTAGGTGCACTACTAGTCACTAATACCTCTACATGCATGCAGTAGCAGTTCAGATGTTGTAGGTGCACTACTAGTCACTAATACCTCTACATGCATGCAGTAGCAGTTCAGATGTTGTAGGTGCACTACTAGTCACTAATACCTCTACATGCATGCAGTAGCAGTTCAGATGTTGTAGGTGCACTACTAGTCACTAATACCTCTACATGCATGCAGTAGCAGTTCAGATGTTGTAGGTGCACTACTAGTCACTAATACCTCTACATGCATGCAGTAGCAGTTCAGATGTTGTAGGTGCACTACTAGTCACTAATACCTCTACATGCATGCAGTAGCAGTTCAGATGTTGTAGGTGCACTACTAGTCACTAATACCTCTACATGCATGCAGTAGCAGTTCAGATGTTGTAGGTGCACTACTAGTCACTAATACCTCTACATGCATGCAGTAGCAGTTCAGATGTTGTAGGTGCACTACTAGTCACTAATACCTCTACATGCATGCAGTAGCAGTTCAGATGTTGTAGGTGCACTACTAGTCACTAATACCTCTACATGCATGCAGTAGCAGTTCAGATGTTGTAGGTGCACTACTAGTCACTAATACCTCTACATGCATGCAGTAGCAGTTCAGATGTTGTAGGTGCACTACTAGTCACTAATACCTCTACATGCATGCAGTAGCAGTTCAGATGTTGTAGGTGCACTACTAGTCACTAATACCTCTACATGCATGCAGTAGCAGTTCAGATGTTGTAGGTGCACTACTAGTCACTAATACCTCTACATGCATGCAGTAGCAGTTCAGATGTTGTAGGTGCACTACTAGTCACTAATACCTCTACATGCATGCAGTAGCAGTTCAGATGTTGTAGGTGCACTACTAGTCACTAATACCTCTACATGCATGCAGTAGCAGTTCAGATGTTGTAGGTGCACTACTAGTCACTAATACCTCTACATGCATGCAGTAGCAGTTCAGATGTTGTAGGTGCACTACTAGTCACTAATACCTCTACATGCATGCAGTAGCAGTTCAGATGTTGTAGGTGCACTACTAGTCACTAATACCTCTACATGCATGCAGTAGCAGTTCAGATGTTGTAGGTGCACTACTAGTCACTAATACCTCTACATGCATGCAGTAGCAGTTCAGATGTTGTAGGTGCACTACTAGTCACTAATACCTCTACATGCATGCAGTAGCAGTTCAGATGTTGTAGGTGCACTACTAGTCACTAATACCTCTACATGCATGCAGTAGCAGTTCAGATGTTGTAGGTGCACTACTAGTCACTAATACCTCTACATGCATGCAGTAGCAGTTCAGATGTTGTAGGTGCACTACTAGTCACTAATACCTCTACATGCATGCAGTAGCAGTTCAGATGTTGTAGGTGCACTACTAGTCACTAATACCTCTACATGCATGCAGTAGCAGTTCAGATGTTGTAGGTGCACTACTAGTCACTAATACCTCTACATGCATGCAGTAGCAGTTCAGATGTTGTAGGTGCACTACTAGTCACTAATACCTCTACATGCATGCAGTAGCAGTTCAGATGTTGTAGGTGCACTACTAGTCACTAATACCTCTACATGCATGCAGTAGCAGTTCAGATGTTGTAGGTGCACTACTAGTCACTAATACCTCTACATGCATGCAGTAGCAGTTCAGATGTTGTAGGTGCACTACTAGTCACTAATACCTCTACATGCATGCAGTAGCAGTTCAGATGTTGTAGGTGCACTACTAGTCACTAATACCTCTACATGCATGCAGTAGCAGTTCAGATGTTGTAGGTGCACTACTAGTCACTAATACCTCTACATGCATGCAGTAGCAGTTCAGATGTTGTAGGTGCACTACTAGTCACTAATACCTCTACATGCATGCAGTAGCAGTTCAGATGTTGTAGGTGCACTACTAGTCACTAATACCTCTACATGCATGCAGTAGCAGTTCAGATGTTGTAGGTGCACTACTAGTCACTAATACCTCTACATGCATGCAGTAGCAGTTCAGATGTTGTAGGTGCACTACTAGTCACTAATACCTCTACATGCATGCAGTAGCAGTTCAGATGTTGTAGGTGCACTACTAGTCACTAATACCTCTACATGCATGCAGTAGCAGTTCAGATGTTGTAGGTGCACTACTAGTCACTAATACCTCTACATGCATGCAGTAGCAGTTCAGATGTTGTAGGTGCACTACTAGTCACTAATACCTCTACATGCATGCAGTAGCAGTTCAGATGTTGTAGGTGCACTACTAGTCACTAATACCTCTACATGCATGCAGTAGCAGTTCAGATGTTGTAGGTGCACTACTAGTCACTAATACCTCTACATGCATGCAGTAGCAGTTCAGATGTTGTAGGTGCACTACTAGTCACTAATACCTCTACATGCATGCAGTAGCAGTTCAGATGTTGTAGGTGCACTACTAGTCACTAATACCTCTACATGCATGCAGTAGCAGTTCAGATGTTGTAGGTGCACTACTAGTCACTAATACCTCTACATGCATGCAGTAGCAGTTCAGATGTTGTAGGTGCACTACTAGTCACTAATACCTCTACATGCATGCAGTAGCAGTTCAGATGTTGTAGGTGCACTACTAGTCACTAATACCTCTACATGCATGCAGTAGCAGTTCAGATGTTGTAGGTGCACTACTAGTCACTAATACCTCTACATGCATGCAGTAGCAGTTCAGATGTTGTAGGTGCACTACTAGTCACTAATACCTCTACATGCATGCAGTAGCAGTTCAGATGTTGTAGGTGCACTACTAGTCACTAATACCTCTACATGCATGCAGTAGCAGTTCAGATGTTGTAGGTGCACTACTAGTCACTAATACCTCTACATGCATGCAGTAGCAGTTCAGATGTTGTAGGTGCACTACTAGTCACTAATACCTCTACATGCATGCAGTAGCAGTTCAGATGTTGTAGGTGCACTACTAGTCACTAATACCTCTACATGCATGCAGTAGCAGTTCAGATGTTGTAGGTGCACTACTAGTCACTAATACCTCTACATGCATGCAGTAGCAGTTCAGATGTTGTAGGTGCACTACTAGTCACTAATACCTCTACATGCATGCAGTAGCAGTTCAGATGTTGTAGGTGCACTACTAGTCACTAATACCTCTACATGCATGCAGTAGCAGTTCAGATGTTGTAGGTGCACTACTAGTCACTAATACCTCTACATGCATGCAGTAGCAGTTCAGATGTTGTAGGTGCACTACTAGTCACTAATACCTCTACATGCATGCAGTAGCAGTTCAGATGTTGTAGGTGCACTACTAGTCACTAATACCTCTACATGCATGCAGTAGCAGTTCAGATGTTGTAGGTGCACTACTAGTCACTAATACCTCTACATGCATGCAGTAGCAGTTCAGATGTTGTAGGTGCACTACTAGTCACTAATACCTCTACATGCATGCAGTAGCAGTTCAGATGTTGTAGGTGCACTACTAGTCACTAATACCTCTACATGCATGCAGTAGCAGTTCAGATGTTGTAGGTGCACTACTAGTCACTAATACCTCTACATGCATGCAGTAGCAGTTCAGATGTTGTAGGTGCACTACTAGTCACTAATACCTCTACATGCATGCAGTAGCAGTTCAGATGTTGTAGGTGCACTACTAGTCACTAATACCTCTACATGCATGCAGTAGCAGTTCAGATGTTGTAGGTGCACTACTAGTCACTAATACCTCTACATGCATGCAGTAGCAGTTCAGATGTTGTAGGTGCACTACTAGTCACTAATACCTCTACATGCATGCAGTAGCAGTTCAGATGTTGTAGGTGCACTACTAGTCACTAATACCTCTACATGCATGCAGTAGCAGTTCAGATGTTGTAGGTGCACTACTAGTCACTAATACCTCTACATGCATGCAGTAGCAGTTCAGATGTTGTAGGTGCACTACTAGTCACTAATACCTCTACATGCATGCAGTAGCAGTTCAGATGTTGTAGGTGCACTACTAGTCACTAATACCTCTACATGCATGCAGTAGCAGTTCAGATGTTGTAGGTGCACTACTAGTCACTAATACCTCTACATGCATGCAGTAGCAGTTCAGATGTTGTAGGTGCACTACTAGTCACTAATACCTCTACATGCATGCAGTAGCAGTTCAGATGTTGTAGGTGCACTACTAGTCACTAATACCTCTACATGCATGCAGTAGCAGTTCAGATGTTGTAGGTGCACTACTAGTCACTAATACCTCTACATGCATGCAGTAGCAGTTCAGATGTTGTAGGTGCACTACTAGTCACTAATACCTCTACATGCATGCAGTAGCAGTTCAGATGTTGTAGGTGCACTACTAGTCACTAATACCTCTACATGCATGCAGTAGCAGTTCAGATGTTGTAGGTGCACTACTAGTCACTAATACCTCTACATGCATGCAGTAGCAGTTCAGATGTTGTAGGTGCACTACTAGTCACTAATACCTCTACATGCATGCAGTAGCAGTTCAGATGTTGTAGGTGCACTACTAGTCACTAATACCTCTACATGCATGCAGTAGCAGTTCAGATGTTGTAGGTGCACTACTAGTCACTAATACCTCTACATGCATGCAGTAGCAGTTCAGATGTTGTAGGTGCACTACTAGTCACTAATACCTCTACATGCATGCAGTAGCAGTTCAGATGTTGTAGGTGCACTACTAGTCACTAATACCTCTACATGCATGCAGTAGCAGTTCAGATGTTGTAGGTGCACTACTAGTCACTAATACCTCTACATGCATGCAGTAGCAGTTCAGATGTTGTAGGTGCACTACTAGTCACTAATACCTCTACATGCATGCAGTAGCAGTTCAGATGTTGTAGGTGCACTACTAGTCACTAATACCTCTACATGCATGCAGTAGCAGTTCAGATGTTGTAGGTGCACTACTAGTCACTAATACCTCTACATGCATGCAGTAGCAGTTCAGATGTTGTAGGTGCACTACTAGTCACTAATACCTCTACATGCATGCAGTAGCAGTTCAGATGTTGTAGGTGCACTACTAGTCACTAATACCTCTACATGCATGCAGTAGCAGTTCAGATGTTGTAGGTGCACTACTAGTCACTAATACCTCTACATGCATGCAGTAGCAGTTCAGATGTTGTAGGTGCACTACTAGTCACTAATACCTCTACATGCATGCAGTAGCAGTTCAGATGTTGTAGGTGCACTACTAGTCACTAATACCTCTACATGCATGCAGTAGCAGTTCAGATGTTGTAGGTGCACTACTAGTCACTAATACCTCTACATGCATGCAGTAGCAGTTCAGATGTTGTAGGTGCACTACTAGTCACTAATACCTCTACATGCATGCAGTAGCAGTTCAGATGTTGTAGGTGCACTACTAGTCACTAATACCTCTACATGCATGCAGTAGCAGTTCAGATGTTGTAGGTGCACTACTAGTCACTAATACCTCTACATGCATGCAGTAGCAGTTCAGATGTTGTAGGTGCACTACTAGTCACTAATACCTCTACATGCATGCAGTAGCAGTTCAGATGTTGTAGGTGCACTACTAGTCACTAATACCTCTACATGCATGCAGTAGCAGTTCAGATGTTGTAGGTGCACTACTAGTCACTAATACCTCTACATGCATGCAGTAGCAGTTCAGATGTTGTAGGTGCACTACTAGTCACTAATACCTCTACATGCATGCAGTAGCAGTTCAGATGTTGTAGGTGCACTACTAGTCACTAATACCTCTACATGCATGCAGTAGCAGTTCAGATGTTGTAGGTGCACTACTAGTCACTAATACCTCTACATGCATGCAGTAGCAGTTCAGATGTTGTAGGTGCACTACTAGTCACTAATACCTCTACATGCATGCAGTAGCAGTTCAGATGTTGTAGGTGCACTACTAGTCACTAATACCTCTACATGCATGCAGTAGCAGTTCAGATGCTGTAGGTGCACTACTAGTCACTAATACCTCTACATGCATGCAGTAGCAGTTCAGATGTTGTAGGTGCACTACTAGTCACTAATACCTCTACATGCATGCAGTAGCAGTTCAGATGTTGTAGGTGCACTACTAGTCACTAATACCTCTACATGCATGCAGTAGCAGTTCAGATGTTGTAGGTGCACTACTAGTCACTAATACCTCTACATGCATGCAGTAGCAGTTCAGATGTTGTAGGTGCACTACTAGTCACTAATACCTCTACATGCATGCAGTAGCAGTTCAGATGTTGTAGGTGCACTACTAGTCACTAATACCTCTACATGCATGCAGTAGCAGTTCAGATGTTGTAGGTGCACTACTAGTCACTAATACCTCTACATGCATGCAGTAGCAGTTCAGATGTTGTAGGTGCACTACTAGTCACTAATACCTCTACATGCATGCAGTAGCAGTTCAGATGTTGTAGGTGCACTACTAGTCACTAATACCTCTACATGCATGCAGTAGCAGTTCAGATGTTGTAGGTGCACTACTAGTCACTAATACCTCTACATGCATGCAGTAGCAGTTCAGATGTTGTAGGTGCACTACTAGTCACTAATACCTCTACATGCATGCAGTAGCAGTTCAGATGTTGTAGGTGCACTACTAGTCACTAATACCTCTACATGCATGCAGTAGCAGTTCAGATGTTGTAGGTGCACTACTAGTCACTAATACCTCTACATGCATGCAGTAGCAGTTCAGATGTTGTAGGTGCACTACTAGTCACTAATACCTCTACATGCATGCAGTAGCAGTTCAGATGTTGTAGGTGCACTACTAGTCACTAATACCTCTACATGCATGCAGTAGCAGTTCAGATGTTGTAGGTGCACTACTAGTCACTAATACCTCTACATGCATGCAGTAGCAGTTCAGATGTTGTAGGTGCACTACTAGTCACTAATACCTCTACATGCATGCAGTAGCAGTTCAGATGTTGTAGGTGCACTACTAGTCACTAATACCTCTACATGCATGCAGTAGCAGTTCAGATGTTGTAGGTGCACTACTAGTCACTAATACCTCTACATGCATGCAGTAGCAGTTCAGATGTTGTAGGTGCACTACTAGTCACTAATACCTCTACATGCATGCAGTAGCAGTTCAGATGTTGTAGGTGCACTACTAGTCACTAATACCTCTACATGCATGCAGTAGCAGTTCAGATGTTGTAGGTGCACTACTAGTCACTAATACCTCTACATGCATGCAGTAGCAGTTCAGATGTTGTAGGTGCACTACTAGTCACTAATACCTCTACATGCATGCAGTAGCAGTTCAGATGTTGTAGGTGCACTACTAGTCACTAATACCTCTACATGCATGCAGTAGCAGTTCAGATGTTGTAGGTGCACTACTAGTCACTAATACCTCTACATGCATGCAGTAGCAGTTCAGATGTTGTAGGTGCACTACTAGTCACTAATACCTCTACATGCATGCAGTAGCAGTTCAGATGTTGTAGGTGCACTACTAGTCACTAATACCTCTACATGCATGCAGTAGCAGTTCAGATGTTGTAGGTGCACTACTAGTCACTAATACCTCTACATGCATGCAGTAGCAGTTCAGATGTTGTAGGTGCACTACTAGTCACTAATACCTCTACATGCATGCAGTAGCAGTTCAGATGTTGTAGGTGCACTACTAGTCACTAATACCTCTACATGCATGCAGTAGCAGTTCAGATGTTGTAGGTGCACTACTAGTCACTAATACCTCTACATGCATGCAGTAGCAGTTCAGATGTTGTAGGTGCACTACTAGTCACTAATACCTCTACATGCATGCAGTAGCAGTTCAGATGTTGTAGGTGCACTACTAGTCACTAATACCTCTACATGCATGCAGTAGCAGTTCAGATGTTGTAGGTGCACTACTAGTCACTAATACCTCTACATGCATGCAGTAGCAGTTCAGATGTTGTAGGTGCACTACTAGTCACTAATACCTCTACATGCATGCAGTAGCAGTTCAGATGTTGTAGGTGCACTACTAGTCACTAATACCTCTACATGCATGCAGTAGCAGTTCAGATGTTGTAGGTGCACTACTAGTCACTAATACCTCTACATGCATGCAGTAGCAGTTCAGATGTTGTAGGTGCACTACTAGTCACTAATACCTCTACATGCATGCAGTAGCAGTTCAGATGTTGTAGGTGCACTACTAGTCACTAATACCTCTACATGCATGCAGTAGCAGTTCAGATGTTGTAGGTGCACTACTAGTCACTAATACCTCTACATGCATGCAGTAGCAGTTCAGATGTTGTAGGTGCACTACTAGTCACTAATACCTCTACATGCATGCAGTAGCAGTTCAGATGTTGTAGGTGCACTACTAGTCACTAATACCTCTACATGCATGCAGTAGCAGTTCAGATGTTGTAGGTGCACTACTAGTCACTAATACCTCTACATGCATGCAGTAGCAGTTCAGATGTTGTAGGTGCCTACTAGTCACTAATACCTCTACATGCATGCAGTAGCAGTTCAGATGTTGTAGGTGCACTACTAGTCACTAATACCTCTACATGCATGCAGTAGCAGTTCAGATGTTGTAGGTGCACTACTAGTCACTAATACCTCTACATGCATGCAGTAGCAGTTCAGATGTTGTAGGTGCACTACTAGTCACTAATACCTCTACATGCATGCAGTAGCAGTTCAGATGTTGTAGGTGCACTACTAGTCACTAATACCTCTACATGCATGCAGTAGCAGTTCAGATGTTGTAGGTGCACTACTAGTCACTAATACCTCTACATGCATGCAGTAGCAGTTCAGATGTTGTAGGTGCACTACTAGTCACTAATACCTCTACATGCATGCAGTAGCAGTTCAGATGTTGTAGGTGCACTACTAGTCACTAATACCTCTACATGCATGCAGTAGCAGTTCAGATGTTGTAGGTGCACTACTAGTCACTAATACCTCTACATGCATGCAGTAGCAGTTCAGATGTTGTAGGTGCACTACTAGTCACTAATACCTCTACATGCATGCAGTAGCAGTTCAGATGTTGTAGGTGCACTACTAGTCACTAATACCTCTACATGCATGCAGTAGCAGTTCAGATGTTGTAGGTGCACTACTAGTCACTAATACCTCTACATGCATGCAGTAGCAGTTCAGATGTTGTAGGTGCACTACTAGTCACTAATACCTCTACATGCATGCAGTAGCAGTTCAGATGTTGTAGGTGCACTACTAGTCACTAATACCTCTACATGCATGCAGTAGCAGTTCAGATGTTGTAGGTGCACTACTAGTCACTAATACCTCTACATGCATGCAGTAGCAGTTCAGATGTTGTAGGTGCACTACTAGTCACTAATACCTCTACATGCATGCAGTAGCAGTTCAGATGTTGTAGGTGCACTACTAGTCACTAATACCTCTACATGCATGCAGTAGCAGTTCAGATGTTGTAGGTGCACTACTAGTCACTAATACCTCTACATGCATGCAGTAGCAGTTCAGATGTTGTAGGTGCACTACTAGTCACTAATACCTCTACATGCATGCAGTAGCAGTTCAGATGTTGTAGGTGCACTACTAGTCACTAATACCTCTACATGCATGCAGTAGCAGTTCAGATGTTGTAGGTGCACTACTAGTCACTAATACCTCTACATGCATGCAGTAGCAGTTCAGATGTTGTAGGTGCACTACTAGTCACTAATACCTCTACATGCATGCAGTAGCAGTTCAGATGTTGTAGGTGCACTACTAGTCACTAATACCTCTACATGCATGCAGTAGCAGTTCAGATGTTGTAGGTGCACTACTAGTCACTAATACCTCTACATGCATGCAGTAGCAGTTCAGATGTTGTAGGTGCACTACTAGTCACTAATACCTCTACATGCATGCAGTAGCAGTTCAGATGTTGTAGGTGCACTACTAGTCACTAATACCTCTACATGCATGCAGTAGCAGTTCAGATGTTGTAGGTGCACTACTAGTCACTAATACCTCTACATGCATGCAGTAGCAGTTCAGATGTTGTAGGTGCACTACTAGTCACTAATACCTCTACATGCATGCAGTAGCAGTTCAGATGTTGTAGGTGCACTACTAGTCACTAATACCTCTACATGCATGCAGTAGCAGTTCAGATGTTGTAGGTGCACTACTAGTCACTAATACCTCTACATGCATGCAGTAGCAGTTCAGATGTTGTAGGTGCACTACTAGTCACTAATACCTCTACATGCATGCAGTAGCATACTAGTCACTAATACCTCTACATGCATGCAGTAGCAGTTCAGATGTTGTAGGTGCACTACTAGTCACTAATACCTCTACATGCATGCAGTAGCAGTTCAGATGTTGTAGGTGCACTAGTCACTAATACCTCTACATGCATGCAGTAGCAGTTCAGATGTTGTAGGTGCACTACTAGTCACTAATACCTCTACATGCATGCAGTAGCAGTTCAGATGTTGTAGGTGCACTACTAGTCACTAATACCTCTACATGCATGCAGTAGCAGTTCAGATGTTGTAGGTGCACTACTAGTCACTAATACCTCTACATGCATGCAGTAGCAGTTCAGATGCTGTAGGTGCACTACTAGTCACTAATACCTCTACATGCATGCAGTAGCAGTTCAGATGTTGTAGGTGCACTACTAGTCACTAATACCTCTACATGCATGCAGTAGCAGTTCAGATGTTGTAGGTGCACTACTAGTCACTAATACCTACATGCATGCAGTAGCAGTTCAGATGTTGTAGGTGCACTAGTCACTAATACCTCTACATGCATGCAGTAGCAGTTCAGATGTTGTAGGTGCACTACTAGTCACTAATACCTCTACATGCATGCAGTAGCAGTTCAGATGTTGTAGGTGCACTATAGTCACTAATACCTCTACATGCATGCAGTAGCAGTTCAGATGTTGTAGGTGCACTACTAGTCACTAATACCTCTACATGCATGCAGTAGCAGTTCAGATGTTGTAGGTGCACTACTAGTCACTAATACCTCTACATGCATGCAGTAGCAGTTCAGATGTTGTAGGTGCACTAGTCACTAATACCTCTACATGCATGCAGTAGCAGTTCAGATGTTGTAGGTGCACTACTAGTCACTAATACCTCTACATGCATGCAGTAGCAGTTCAGATGTTGTAGGTGCACTACTAGTCACTAATACCTCTACATGCATGCAGTAGCAGTTCAGATGCTGTAGGTGCACTACTAGTCACTAATACCTCTACATGCATGCAGTAGCAGTTCAGATGTTGTAGGTGCACTACTAGTCACTAATACCTCTACATGCATGCAGTAGCAGTTCAGATGTTGTAGGTGCACTAGTCACTAATACCTCTACATGCATGCAGTAGCAGTTCAGATGTTGTAGGTGCACTACTAGTCACTACCTCTACATGCATGCAGTAGCAGTTCAGATGTTGTAGGTGCACTACTAGTCACTAATACCTCTACATGCATGCAGTAGCAGTTCAGATGTTGTAGGTGCACTACTAGTCACTAATACCTCTACATGCATGCAGTAGCAGTTCAGATGTTGTAGGTGCACTAGTCACTATACCTCTACATGCATGCAGTAGCAGTTCAGATGTTGTAAGTGCACTAGTCACTAATACCTCTACATGCATGCAGTAGCAGTTCAGATGTTGTAGGTGCACTACTAGTCACTTAATACCTCTACATGCATGCAGTAGCAGTTCAGATGTTGTAGGTGCACTAGTCACTAATACCTCTACATGCATGCAGTAGCAGTTCAGATGTTGTAGGTGCACTACTAGTCACTAATACCTCTACATGCATGCAGTAGCAGTTCAGATGTTGTAGGTGCACTACTAGTCACTAATACCTCTACATGCATGCAGTAGCAGTTCAGATGTTGTAGGTGCACTACTAGTCAGTAATACCTCTACATGCATGCAGTAGCAGTTCAGATGTTGTAGGTGCACTACTAGTCACTAATACCCCTACATGCATGCAGTAGCAGTTCAGATGTTGTAGGTGCACTAGTCACTAATACCTCTACATGCATGCAGTAGCAGTTCAGATGTTGTAGGTGCACTACTAGTCACTAATACCTCTACATGCATGCAGTAGCAGTTCAGATGTTGTAGGTGCACTACTAGTCACTAATACCTCTACATGCATGCAGTAGCAGTTCAGATGTTGTAGGTGCACTACTAGTCACTAATACCTCTACATGCATGCAGTAGCAGTTCAGATGTTGTAGGTGCACTACTAGTCACTAATACCTCTACATGCATGCAGTAGCAGTTCAGATGTTGTAGGTGCACTTACTAGTCACTAATACCTCTACATGCATGCAGTAGCAGTTCAGATGTTGTAGGTGCACTAGTCACTAATACCTCTACATGCATGCAGTAGCAGTTCAGAGTCTGTAGGTGCACTACTAGTCACTAATACCTTCTACATGCATGCAGTAGCAGTTCAGATGTTGTAGGTGCACTACTAGTCACTAATACCTCTACATGCATGCAGTAGCAGTTCAGATGTTGTAGGTGCACTAGTCACTAATACCTCTACATGCATGCAGTAGCAGTTCAGATGTTGTAGGTGCACTACTAGTCACTAATACCTCTACATGCATGCAGTAGCAGTTCAGATGTTGTAGGTGCACTACTAGTCACTAATACCTCTACATGCATGCAGTAGCAGTTCAGATGTTGTAGGTGCACTACTAGTCACTAATACCTCTACATGCATGCAGTAGCAGTTCA
The DNA here is from genome assembly GCA_028752905.1 of Cladorhizidae sp. MBARI D1340-BT2. Lineage (NCBI taxonomy): Eukaryota > Metazoa > Porifera > Demospongiae > Poecilosclerida > Cladorhizidae > Cladorhizidae sp. MBARI D1340-BT2. Next base: position 58,491,059 of record JAQNBH010000016.1, on the reverse strand, counting down.
GATGTTGTAGGTGCACTACTAGTCACTAATACCTCTACATGCATGCAGTAGCAGTTCAGATGTTGTAGGTGCACTACTAGTCACTAATACCTCTACATTCATGCAGTAGCAGTTCAGATGTTGTAGGTGCACTACTAGTCACTAATACCTCTACATGCATGCAGTAGCAGTTCAGATGTTGTAGGTGCACTAGTCACTAATACCTCTACATGCATGCAGTAGCAGTTCAGATGTTGTAGGTGCACTACTAGTCACTAATACCTCTACATGCATGCAGTAGCAGTTCAGATGTTGTAGGTGCACTAGTCACTAATACCTCTACATGCATGCAGTAGCAGTTCAGATGTTGTAGGTGCACTACTAGTCACTAATACCTCTACATGCATGCAGTAGCAGTTCAGATGTTGTAGGTGCACTACTAGTCACTAATACCTCTACATGCATGCAGTAGCAGTTCAGATGTTGTAGGTGCACTACTAGTCACTAATACCTCTACATGCATGCAGTAGCAGTTCAGATGTTGTAGGTGCACTAGTCACTAATACCTCTACATGCATGCAGTAGCAGTTCAGATGTTGTAGGTGCACTACTAGTCACTAATACCTCTACATGCATGCAGTAGCAGTTCAGATGTTGTAGGTGCACTACTAGTCACTAATACCTCTACATGCATGCAGTAGCAGTTCAGATGTTGTAGGTGCACTACTAGTCACTAATACCTCTACATGCATGCAGTAGCAGTTCAGATGTTGTAGGTGCACTACTAGTCACTAATACCTCTACATGCATGCAGTAGCAGTTCAGATGCTGTAGGTGCACTAGTCACTAATACCTCTACATGCATGCTAGTAGCAGTTCAGATGTTGTAGGTGCACTACTAGTCACTAATACCTCTACATGCATGCAGTAGCAGTTCAGATGCTGTAGGTGCACTACTAGTCACTAATACCTCTACATGCATGCAGTAGCAGTTCAGATGTTGTAGGTGCACTACTAGTCACTAATACCTCTACATGCATGCAGTAGCAGTTCAGATGTTGTAGGTGCACTACTAGTCACTAATACCTCTACATGCATGCAGTAGCAGTTCAGATGTTGTAGGTGCACTACTAGTCACTAATACCTCTACATGCATGCAGTAGCAGTTCAGAGGCTGTAGGTGCACTACTAGTCACTAATACCTCTACATGCATGCAGTAGCAGTTCAGATGTTGTAGGTGCACTGCTAGTCACTAATACCTCTACATGCATGCAGTAGCAGTTCAGATGTTGTAGGTGCACTAGTCACTAATACCTCTACATGCATGCAGTAGCAGTTCAGATGTTGTAGGTGCACTACTAGTTACTAATACCTCTACATGCATGCAGTAGCAGTTCAGATGTTGTAGGTGCACTACTAGTCACTAATACCTCTACATGCATGCAGTAGCAGTTCAGATGTTGTAGGTGCACTACTAGTCACTAATACCTCTACATGCATGCAGTAGCAGTTCAGATGTTGTAGGTGCACTACTAGTCACTAATACCTCTACATGCATGCAGTAGCAGTTCAGATGTTCTGTAGGTGCACTACTAGTCACTAATACCTCTACATGCATGCAGTAGCAGTTCAGATGTTGTAGGTGCACTACTAGTCACTAATACCTCTACATGCATGCAGTAGCAGTTCAGATGTTGTAGGTGCACTAGTCACTAATACCTCTACATGCATGCAGTAGCAGTTCAGATGTTGTAGGTGCACTACTAGTCACTAATACCTCTACATGCATGCAGTAGCAGTTCAGATGTTGTAGGTAGCACTACTAGTCACTAATACCTCTACATGCATGCAGTAGCAGTTCAGATGTTGTAGGGCACTAGTCCTAATACCTCTACATGCATGCAGTAGCAGTTCAGATGTTGTAGGTGCACTAGTCACTAATACCTCTACATGCATGCAGTAGCAGTTCAGATGTTGTAGGTGCACTACTAGTCACTAATACCTCTACATGCATGCAGTAGCAGTTCAGATGTTGTAGGTGCACTACTAGTCACTAATACCTCTACATGCATGCAGTAGCAGTTCAGATGTTGTAGGTGCACTACTAGTCCACTAATACCTCTACAATGCATGCAGTAGCAGTTCAGATGTTGTAGGTGCACTAGTCACTAATACCTCTACATGCATGCAGTAGCAGTTCAGAGGTTGTAGGTGCACTACTAGTCACTAATACCTCTACATGCATGCAGTAGCAGTTCAGATGTTGTAGGTGCACTACTAGTCACTAATACCTCTACATGCATGCAGTAAGCAGTTCAGATGTTGTAGGTGCACTAGTCACTAATACCTCTACATGCATGCAGTAGGCAGTTCAGATGTTGTAGGTGCACTACTAGTCACTAATACCTCTACATGCATGCAGTAGCAGTTCAGATGTTGTAGGTGCACTACTAGTCACTAATACCTCTACATGCATGCAGTAGCAGTTCAGATGTTGTAGGTGCACTAGTCACTAATACCTCTACATGCATGCAGTAGCAGTTCAGATGTTGTAGGTGCACTACTAGTCACTAATACCTCTACATGCATGGCAGTTCAGATGTTGTAGGTGCACTACTAGTCACTAATACCTCTACATGCATGTAGTAGCAGTTCAGATGTTGTAGGTGCACTAGTCACTAATACCTCTACATGCATGCAGTAGCAGTTCAGATGTTGTAGGTGCACTACTAGTCACTAATACCTCTACATGCATGCAGTAGCAGTTCAGATGTTGTAGGTGCACTACTAGTCACTAATACCTCTACATGCATGCAGTAGCAGTTCAGATGTTGTAGGTGCACTACTAGTCACTAATACCTCTACATGCATGCAGTAGCAGTTCAGATGTTGTAGGTGCACTACTAGTCACTAATACCTCTACATGCATGCAGTAGCAGTTCAGATGTTGTAGGTGCACTAGTCACTAATACCTCTACATGCATGCAGTAGCAGTTCAGATGTTGTAGGTGCACTACTAGTCACTAATACCTCTACATGCATGCAGTAGCAGTTCAGATGCTGTAGGTGCACTACTAGTCACTAATACCTCTACATGCATGCAGTAGCAGTTCAGATGTTGTAGGTGCACTAGTCACTAATACCCCTACATGCATGCAGTAGCAGTTCAGATGTTGTAGGTGCACTACTAGTCACTAATACCTCTACATGCATGCAGTAGCAGTTCAGATGTTGTAGGTGCACTACTAGTCACTAATACCTCTACATGCATGCAGTAGCAGTTCAGATGTTGTAGGTGCACTACTAGTCACTAATACCTCTACATGCATGCAGTAGCAGTTCAGATGTTGTAGGTGCACTAGTCACTAATACCTCTACATGCATGCAGTAGCAGTTCAGATGTTGTAGGTGCACTACTAGTCACTAATACCTCTACATGCATGCAGTAGCAGTTCAGATGTTGTAGGTGCACTACTAGTCACTAATACCTACATGCATGCAGTAGCAGTTCAGATGTTGTAGGTGCACTACTAGTCACTAATACCTCTACATGCATGCAGTAGCAGTTCAGATGTTGTAGGTGCACTACTAGTCACTAATACCTCTACATGCATGCAGTAGCAGTTCAGATGTTGTAGGTGCACTACTAGTCACTAATACCTCGGTGTGGTGTGGTGTGTGGTGTGTGTGTGGTGTGTGGGGGTCTCTATGTTGCAGTTGCAACAAATTCTGGCTTCTTTTAGTTCCAGTATTGCTATTCAATGAATGGCACCACACAACTTGGCCACCTCATTATGGCAGGGTGGGTGGAGTCTAGGCCCGCCTCATTATGGCAGTGGGTGGAGACTAGGCCCCCCTCGTTATGACAGGGTGGGTGGAGTCTAGGCCCGCCTCATTATGGCAGGGTGGGTGGAGTCTAGGCCTGCCTCGTTATGGCAGGGTGGGTGGAGTCTAGGCCCGCCTCATTATGGCAGGGTGGGTGGAGTCTAGGCCTGCCTCATTATGGCAGGGTGGAGTCTAGGCCTGCCTCGTTATGGCAGGGTGGGTGGAGTCTGGGCCCGCCTCATTATGGCAGGGTGGAGTCTGGGCCCGCCTCATTATAGCAGGGTGGAGTCTAGGCCCACCTCATTATGGCAGGGTGGGTGGAGTCTAGGCCCGCCTCATTATGGCAGGGTGGAGTCTAGTCCCGCTCATTATAGCAGGGTGGAGTCTAGGCCCGCTCATTATGGCAGGGTGGAGTCTGGGCCCGCCTCATTATAGCAGGGTGGGTGGAGTCTAGGCCCACCTCGTTATGGCAGGGTGGGTGGAGTCTAGGCCCGCCTCATTATGGCAGGGTGGAGTCTAGTCCCGCTCATTATAGCAGGGTGGAGTCTAGGCCCGCTCATTATAGCAGGGTGGAGTCTGGGCCCGCCTCATTATAGCAGGGTGGGTGGAGTCTAGGCCCGCCTCATTATGGCAGGGTGGGTGGAGCCTAGGCCCGCCCCATTATGGCAGGGTGGAGTCTAGGCCCGCTCATTATGGCAGGGTGGAGTCTGGGCCCGCCTCATTATAGCAGGGTGGGTGGAGTCTAGTCCCGCCTCGTTATAGCAGGGTGGGTGGAGTCTAGGCCCGCCTCATTATGGCAGGGTGGAGTCTAGTCGCGCTCATTATAGCAGGGTGGAGTCTAGGCCCGCTCATTATAGCAGGGTGGAGTCTGGGCCCGCCTCATTATAGCAGGGTGGGTGGAGTCTAGGCCCGCCTCGTTATGGCAGGGTGGGTGGAGTCTAGGCCCGCCTCATTATGGCAGGGTGGAGTCTAGTCCCGCTCATTATAGCAGGGTGGAGTCTAGGCCCGCTCATTATAGCAGGGTGGAGTCTGGGCCCGCCTCATTATAGCAGGGTGGGTGGAGTCTAGGCCCGCCTCATTATGGCAGGGTGGGTGGAGTCTAGGCCTGTTGTCCTCATGAGCAGATGTGCTTCTGCAGGTGGAAGAGTTTATAGCTCTAGCTGATGCTCGACTGTCTCTATTCACTGATGAGGCAAGCATGGACACTGACATCTCTGAACTTCCACAACACAAGATCACTGACTTCTCGTGAGTGAATGTTTGAGTGAGTGAGTGTGCGAATGAGTTTGTGCGAGTGAATGTGAGTGAGTGTGTGCGAGTGAGTCTGAGTGTGTGAGTGAATGTGTGTGAGTGTGTGTGTGTGTGAGTGTGTACGAGTGTGAATGTGTATGAGTGTGTGTGAAAGAATGAGTGTGAGTGTGTGTGAGTGAGTGAATGAGTGTGTGTGTGAGTGAGTGTGTGTGAATGTGAGTGAGTGTGAGTGAATGTGAGTGTGTGTGTGAGTGAGTGAATGTGTGTGAGTGTGTGTGTGAGTGTGACTGTGAGGTGTATTGGAGGTAAATGATAATAATAATAATAAATAATCAATTACAAACATACCAAATAATAATTAATTAACAAAGCTAACGACAAGTTCAACACCTGACTGACCGCCAAACAGACAAGGCATTCCCCCGCTGGACTGCCACTGAGGGACGCTGAAGGAGGTAAGCACGCGGGGGCATTCACCTCCCCAGTTCTTAGCCTTATCCTGAGGCTGAGCTCCTTCAGGAAATCCATCGACCTGCTCCCGATAACCCCCAATGACTCGATGGCCACAGGCACAAAAAAGTGGCAAGGATCTAGGCTGGCATAGTTGGCCACTTGTTTCTCCTCGGCCGTAGCAGCTCAGCTCTGCTCACTGCTGTACCTGATAGGACTGGGAAGGCGTATCTGAACAGGCTGCATCCCACACCAGTTGCTTGCCATTCTTCCATAAATAAAAATATAATAATTGTGGTAGTCGTGGCTCAAGTTCAGGCTCTTCAGTTGATTGAACCGCTCACACTTTGGTGGTAGGCTGATGTGCAATGCCTCCTTCAGTTCCTTCTGGCCTGGTTCAAGATGGTAGCTTCCTCTCCCACAAAATAGGATGTCCATTATCCCATGCATGCTCAGCAATTGCAGACTTCTCTTTGGCACATTTCTCTACGGGCATCTTGATGTTCTTTCACTCTGCTCTCCAGTCTTGTGATGGCCTCCCCTAGGGAGTACTTCCCACAGCTGCAAGGGATGTGGTACGCAAGGCATGAGGGTGTGGCCTACTAGTGAGGTAAATGCTTCCTTTTTTTGACCAATGTAGTGAAGATTTTCTTTATAATCAGGACAATGTTTCAGGACAATGTTTAAGGACAATATTTCAGGCTGATGTTTCGGGACATGTTTCAGGACATGTTTCATGATGATGTTTCAGAAAGATGTTTCAGGCTAATATTTCAGGTCGATGTTTCAACGATGTTTCAGGACGATGTTTCAGGACATGTTTCGGGTCGATGTTTCAGGACATGTTTCAGGCTAATATTTCAGGACGATGTTTTAGGATGATGTTTCAGGCTAATACTTCAGGTCGATGTTTCAGGACATGTTTCAGATCGATGTTTCAGGACATGTTTCAGGTCGATGTTTCAGGACATGTTTCAGGACATGTTTCAGGTCGATGTTTCAGGGCATGTTTCAGGTCGATGTTTCAGGACATGTTCCAGGTCGATGTTTCAGGACATGTTTCAGGTCGATGTTTTTTTGTCTTCCATTTTGTTTTTAAACAACGCCTTCTCCCCTGTGTGTGTGTGTGTGTGTGTGTGTTGTGCATGTGTGCAGGGTGTACGACAAGTGCAAGCACTTATGTCCATTTGACTCTGGCTTGGTGGAGAAGAACGTGGAGTTGTTTTTTAGTGGCACTGTCAAGCCCATCTATGATGAGAACCCTGACCCCAAAGATGGCATCCCCACCAAAGAACTTGGACCTGTCAACTCGTGGTGGATCGCTGGGTTCGATGGCGGGCAGAAGGCCCTCATCGGTTTCACCACGGCCTACTCAGAGTACATCTTGATGGAGCCCAGCGAGGCATACCAACACATTATGGCCACTGTTCACGAGAAGATCTACTTGAGCAAGGCACTCACTCATGCACACTCACACACACACACACTCACTCCTAGGCTTGTGGGTGTAATGTTGATGTTGAATGTATTAACAGGTTGTGATCGAGTTTTGTGAAGGAAGTGCAGACGGTGTCTATGAAGATTTGCTGAACAAAATTGAGGTCTAGACAAGTGCATATGTGTACCAGTACCCTACCCCATGTGATCATATGTGTGCCAGTACCCTACCCCATGTGATCATGTGCACCAGTACCCTACCCCATGTGATCATATGTGTGCCAGTACCCTACCCCATGTGATCATATGTGTGCCAGTACCCTACCCCATGTGATCATATGTGTGCCAGTACCCTACCCCATGTGATCATATGTGCGCCAGTACCTACCCCATGTGATCATATGTGCACCAGTACCCTACCCCATGTGATCATATGTGTGCCAGTACCCTACCCCATGTGATCATATGTGTGCCAGTTACCCTACCCCATGTGATCATATGTGTGTCAGTACCCTACCCCATGTGATCATATGTGCGCCAGTACCTACCCCATGTGATCATATGTGCACCAGTACCCTACCCCATGTGATCATATGTGTGCCAGTACCCTACCCCATGTGATCATATGTGCGCCAGTACCTACCCCATGTGATCATATGTGCACCAGTACCTACCCCATGTGATCATATGTGCGCCAGTACCCTACCCCATGTGATCATATGTGCACCAGTACCCTACCCCATGTGATCATATGTGCGCCAGTACCTACCCCATGTGATCATATGTGCACCAGTACCTACCCCATGTGATCATATGTGCGCCAGTACCCTACCCCATGTGATCATATGTGCACCAGTACCCTACCCCATGTGATCATATGTGCGCCAGTACCTACCCCATGTGATCATATGTGCACCAGTACCTACCCCATGTGATCATATGTGCGCCAGTACCCTACCCCATGTGATCATATGTGCACCAGTACCCTACCCCATGTGATCATATGTGTGCCAGTACCCTACCCCATGTGATCATGTGACCCCTCTATCTCACACCACTGCCCCACCCCCCTCCCCTGTCCCTAGACAACTGTCCCTCCCCCCTCTATTGGGTGTCTGGGCTTCACGGAGGACATCCTGCTGAGACACGCCCAGTTCATTGTGGAGCAGGTGGAGAGCTACGACCAGTGTGGGGACGAGGATGAGCAGCTGTTACTGGTCACGCCTTGCATGCGTGCACTCATCAAGCTAGCAGGTGTGACTCTGGGCAAGCGCAGAGCTGAACGTCGAGCCGTGCGCACCCTCAAGGACAAGAAGAGTTCTAAGCAGTCCATGGTACGTGTGCCAGGGAGGTGTGATGGGGTGTGGGCACACGAATGATTCATGCTACACATCTTGCCCCTCCCCCTTGCAGGCCACCACCACTCGTTAGTGTGTGCGGCACATGAATTATTCATGTACACATCTTGCCCCTCCCCCTTGCAGGCCACCACCACTCGTTAGTGTGGGCGGTACATGAATTATTCATGTACACATCTTGCCCCCCCCCCCCTTGCAGGCCACCACCACTCCATTAGTGCGGACTATATTCGAGCAGTTCTTCAGCAAGCAGTTGGCTGGCAAGTCGTTGGCTCCTAAGCGCCGTCGCTGTGGAGTGTGTGAGGTGTGTCAGCTTCCTGATTGTGGCACGTGCAATCATTGTAGGGACATGACCAAGTTTGGAGGGAGTGGGCGGAGCAAGCAGGCATGTGTTCATCGTAGCTGTCCTAATATGGCGGTGCAGACAGCAGAGGAGGATGAGGGGATGGACCTCGCAGCTGAGGTGGAGGAGAAGGCAGAGATGAAGAAGACAAGGAAGAAAGGAAGTCTAGAGAAGAAGAAGAAGGTCAGTGTCACATGGGAAGGTCAAGGGCAGAGGGAGCATCACAAGACCTTCTACACCTCAGCTCTGGTCAACCACATCCAGGTGAGTGGCCACGCCCTGACACTGATGGACATCACATGACCCAAGGTCTCTCACATGACCTGTATACTCATGCAGAGGTCTCTCACATGACCTGTATACTCATGCAGAGGTCTCTCACATGACCTGTATACTCATGCAGAGGTCTCTCACATGACCTGTATACTCATGCAGAGGTCTCTCACATGACCCGTATACTCATGCAGAGGTCTCTCACATGACCTGTATACTCATGCAGAGGTCTCTCACATGACCTGTATACTCATGCAGAGGTCTCTCACATGACCCGTATACTCATGCAGAGGAACCTCACATGACCTGTATACTCATGCAGAGGTCTCTCACATGACCTGTATACTCATGCAGAGGTCTCTCACATGACCTGTATACTCATTCAGATGTCTGTCACATGACTTGTTAGGTGTGTGAGGGTGACTATGTGTCTGTGAGTCCGGAGGAGCCCAACGAGCCTCTGTACATCGGCCGTATCACGTGTATGTGGGAAGAGGGAGGGGAGAAGATGTTCCATTCTTCGTGGCTAAGTCGTGGTGGGGAGACGGTACTTGGGGAGACAAGTGACCCCTGCGAACTCTTCCTGGTGGACCTGTGTGGGGAGAGTCCCCTTGGTGCTGTGGTGGGGAAGGTGAAGGTCCACATGCAGTCGCTGTCACCTGAGAGCTGGCGCTTGATGGGAGTGGAGGAGAAGGAGAACAGAGAGGAGAATAGGGAGGAGGAGGACGATGACACGAACTTCTTTGTGCAGAAGTTTTACGACATAGATATGGCTCGATTTGAGGACATTCCTGCCGAGTGTCTGCAGCACAAGAGTGGGTTGTGTCAGATCTGTGCCCGCAGGCAGGCCAAGGTGAGGGGGAGGAGGTGAGGGGATGAATGGGAGGGCACTAGGAAGTATGGGGAACAAACACTCTCCATGGAGGGTGTTGACAGCACACATGCCTCCCTCCCTCTCTGTGTAGGAGCACCCCCCTACAGGTCTGGGAGACCCCCTGCCAGCGGGAGACTTCTTGGAGTACACTGGTTTTGAGTTGAAGGGTCAGAAGTATGTGCTTGGCAACTCTGTTTACTTGCCTCCAGGCACACACGCATTTCCAGTTCAACCTGCCAAGCCTGCCAGACCAAAGCCTTCCAAGCCAGCGGGACCTGACCCATCTGACAAGGTCACGTACCCTGAACTCTACCGCAAGTCTGAATATGTCAAAGGAAGCAACTCAGATGTACCCAAGCCATTCCAGATAGGTCAGCACTGTTACCTTGTCCTGATCACCAGGTCAACACTGTTACCTTGTCCTGATCACCAGGTCAGCACTGTTACCTTGTCCTGATCACCAGGTCAGCACTGTTACCTTGTCCTGAGATCATGCCAGGTCAGCACTGTTACCTTGTCCTGATCATACCAGGTCAGCACTGTTACCTTGTCCTGATCACCAGGTCAGCACTTTTACCTTGTCCTGATCATGCCAGGTCAGCACTGTTACCTTGTCCTGATCATGCCAAGTCAGCACTGTTACCTTGTCCTGATCACCAGGTCAGCACTGTTACCTTGTCCTGATCATGCCAGGTCCTGATCACCAGGTCAGCACTGTTACCTTGTCCTGATCATGCCAGGTCAGCACTGATGCCTCCTGATCGATCATGCCAGGTCAGCACTGTTACCTTGTCCTGATCATGCCAGGTCAGCACTGTTACCTTGTCCTGATCATGCCAGGTCAGCACTGTTACCTTGTCCTGATCATGCCAGGACAGCACTGTTACCTTGTCCTGATCATGCCAGGTCAGCACTGTTACCTTGTCCTGATCATGCCAGGTCAGCACTGTTACCTTGATCATGCCAGGTCAGCACTGTTACCTTGACCTGATCATACCAGATATGTCATCCAAATTACCCTGTCCTAATCATACCTGATATGCCCCGAGGAAAGTTGAATTCTTTGATGATGTCGTGTGTCCCTGTGTGCAGGTGGGGTGGCTAGGTGATGATGTCGTGTGTCCCTGTGTGCAGGTCGGGTTGCTAGGTGATGATGTCATGTGTCCCTGTGTGCAGGTGGGGTGGCTAGGTGATGATGTCATGTGTCCCTGTGTGCAGGTGGGGTGGCTAGGTGATGATGTCGTGTGTCCCTGTGTGCAGGTGGGGTGGCTAGGTGATGTCGTCATGTGTCCCTCTGTGCAGGTGGGGTGGCTAGGTGATGATGTCATGTGTCCCTGTGTGCAGGTCGGGTGGCTAGGTGATGATGTCGTGTGTCCCTGTGTGCAGGTGGGGTGGCTAGGTGATGATGTCGTGTGTCCCTGTATGCAGGTCGGGTTGCTAGGGTGTTTGCTAGGGCAAGTGGCAAGAAGCGTCAGGACCTCAGGCTCACCCTCACCATGTTCTACAGGTATGCTTGTATGTGAGGCACTCGAGACTATGCCACAGGTTGAGAGACAAGATTGTTCTGTGCCTTTTAAAAGTATAGAAATGATAATGCGATTACTGGTAAGCTAGCATCTTGCATTTAAAAAACTACAGACAGATAGTTGAGCATGGCAGGAGGGAACTCGTAGCCACAGATAGATAGTTGAGCATGGCAGGAGGAAACTCCATTAGCCACAGACAGATAGTTGAGCATGGCAGGAGGAAACTCATAGCCACAGACAGATAGTTGAGCATGGCAGGAGGAAACTCCATTAGCCACAGACAGATAGTTGAGCATGGCAGGAGGGAACTCATAGCCACAGATAGATAGTTGAGCATGGCAGGAGGAAACTCATAGCCACAGACAGATAGTTGAGCATGGCAGGAGGAAACTCCATTAGCCACAGACAGATAGTTGAGCATGGCAGGAGGAAACTCATAGCCACAGACAGATAGTTGAGCATGACAGGAGGAGACTCATAGCCACAGACAGATAGTTGAGCATGGCAGGAGGAAACTCCATTAGCCACAGACAGATAGTTGAGCATGGCAGGAGGAAACTCATAGCCACAGACAGATAGTTGAGCATGGCAGGAGGAGACTCATAGCCACAGACAGATAGTTGAGCATGACAGGAGGAGACTCCATTAGCCACAGACAGATAGTTGAGCATGGCAGGAGGAAACTCCATTAGCCACAGACAGATAGTTGAGCATGGCAGGAGGAAACTCCATTAGCCACAGACAGATAGTTGAGCTTGGCAGGAGGATACTCCATTAGCCACAGACAGATAGTTGAGCATGGCAGGAGGAGACTCATAGCCACAGACAGATAGTTGAGCATGGCAGGAGGAAACTCCATTAGCCACATGCAGATAGTTGAGCATGGCAGGAGGAAACTCACAGCCACAGACAGATAGTTGAGCATGGCAGGAGGAGACTCATAGCCACAGACAGATAGTTGAGCATGGCAGGAGGAAACTCATAGCCACAGACAGATAGTTGAGCATGGCAGGAGGAAACTCATAGCCACAGACAGATAGTTGAGCATGACAGGAGGAAACTCATAGCCACAGACAGATAGTTGAGCATGGCAGGAGGAAACTCCATTAGCCACAGACAGATAGTTGAGCATGGCAGGAGGAAACTCATAGCCACAGACAGATAGTTGAGCATGGCAGGAGGAAACTCATAGCCACAGACAGATAGTTGAGCATGGCAGGAGGAGACTCATAGCCACAGACAGATAGTTGAGCATGGCAGGAGGAAACTCATAGCCACAGACAGATAGTTGAGCATGGCAGGAGGAAACTCACAGCCACAGACAGATAGTTGAGCATGGCAGGAGGAGACTCATAGCCACAGACAGATAGTTGAGCATGGCAGGAGGAAACTCATAGCCACAGACAGATAGTTGAGCATGGCAGGAGGAAACTCATAGCCACAGACAGATAGTTGAGCATGGCAGGAGGAAACTCATAGCCACAGACAGATAGTTGAGCATGGCAGGAGGAAACTCCATTAGCCACAGACAGATAGTTGAGCATGGCAGGAGGAGACTCATAGCCACAGACAGATAGTTGAGCATGGCAGGAGGAGACTCATAGCCACAGACAGATAGTTGAGCATGGCAGGAGGAGACTCCATTAGCCACAGACAGATAGTTGAGCATGGCAAGAGGAAACTCCATAGCCACAGACAGATAGTTGAGCATGGCAGGAGGAGACTCATAGCCACAGACAGATAGTTGAGCATGGCAGGAAGAAACTCCATTAGCCACAGACAGATAGTTGAGCATGGCAGGAGGAGACTCATAGCCACAGACAGATAGTTGAGCATGGCAGGAGGAGACTCCATTAGCCACAGACAGATAGTTGAGCATGGCAGGAGGAAACTCATAGCCACAGACAGATAGTTGAGCATGGCAGGAGGAAACTCATAGCCACAGACAGATAGTTGAGCATGGCAGGAGGAGACTCCATTAGCCACAGACAGATAGTTGAGCATGGCAGGAGGAGACTCATAGCCACAGACAGATAGTTGAGCATGGCAGGAGGAGACTCATAGCCACAGACAGATAGTTGAGCATGGCAGGAGGAGACTCCATTAGCCACAGACAGATAGTTGAGCATGGCAGGAGGAAACTCATAGCCACAGACAGATAGTTGAGTATGGCAGGAGGAGACTCATAGCCACAGACAGATAGTTGAGCATGGCAGGAGGAGACTCCATTAGCCACAGACAGATAGTTGAGCATGGCAGGAGGAGACTCATAGCCACAGACAGATAGTTGAGCATGGCAGGAGGAGACTCCATTAGCCACAGACAGATAGTTGAGCATGGCAGGAGGAAACTCATAGCCACATGCAGATAGTTGAGCATGGCAGGAGGAAACTCCATTAGCCACAGACAGATAGTTGAGCATGGCAGGAGGAGACTCATAGCCACAGACAGATAGTTGAGCATGACAGGAGGAGACTCCATTAGCCACAGACAGATAGTTGAGCATGGCAGGAGGAGACTCATAGCCACAGACAGATAGTTGAGCATGGCAGGAGGAAACTCATAGCCACAGACAGATAGTTGAGCATGGCAGGAGGAGACTCCATTAGCCACAGACAGATAGTTGAGCATGACAGGAGGAAACTCATAGCCACAGACAGATAGTTGAGCATGGCAGGAGGAAACTCATAGCCACAGACAGATAGTTGAGCATGGCAGGAGGAGACTCATAGCCACAGACAGATAGTTGAGCATGGCAGGAGGAAACTCATAGCCACAGACAGATAGTTGAGCATGGCAGGAGGAAACTCCATTAGCCACAGACAGATAGTTGAGCATGGCAGGAGGAGACTCCATTAGGCACAGACAGATAGTTGAGCATGGCAGGAGGAAACTCATAGCCACAGACAGATAGTTGAGCATGGCAGGAGGAGACTCATAGCCACAGACAGATAGTTGAGCATGGCAGGAGGAAACTCATAGCCACAGACAGATAGTTGAGCATGGCAGGAGGAAACTCCATTAGCCACAGACAGATAGTTGAGCATGGCAGGAGGAGACTCATAGCCACAGACAGATAGTTGAGCATGGCAGGAGGAGACTCCATTAGCCACAGACAGATAGTTGAGCATGGCAGGAGGAAACTCATAGCCACAGACAGATAGTTGAGCATGGCAGGAGGAAACTCCATTATCCACAGACAGATAGTTGAGCATGGCAGGAGGAAACTCCATTACACAGACAGATAGTTGAGCATGACAGGAGGAGACTCATAGCCACAGACAGATAGTTGAGCATGGCAGGAGGAGACTCATAGCCACAGACAGATAGTTGAGCATGGCAGGAGGAGACTCATAGCCACAGACAGATAGTTGAGCATGGCAGGAGGAGACTCCATTAGCCACAGACAGATAGTTGAGCATGGCAGGAGGAGACTCATAGCCACAGACAGATAGTTGAGCATGGCAGGAGGAAACTCATAGCCACAGACAGATAGTTGAGCATGGCAGGAGGAGACTCCATTAGCCACAGACAGATAGTTGAGCATGACAGGAGGAAACTCATAGCCACAGACAGATAGTTGAGCATGGCAGGAGGAAACTCATAGCCACAGACAGATAGTTGAGCATGGCAGGAGGAAACTCATAGCCACATGCAGATAGTTGAGCATGGCAGGAGGAGACTCCATTAGCCACAGACAGATAGTTGAGCATGGCAGGAGGAGACTCATAGCCACAGACAGATAGTTGAGCATGGCAGGAGGAAACTCATAGCCACAGACAGATAGTTGAGCATGGCAGGAGGAAACTCATAGCCACAGACAGATAGTTGAGCATGGCAGGAGGAAACTCCATTAGCCACAGACAGATAGTTGAGCATGGCAGGAGACTCATAGCCACAGACAGATAGTTGAGCATGGCAGGAGGAAACTCCATAGCCACAGACAGATAGTTGAGCATGACAGGAGGAGACTCCATTAGCCACAGACAGATAGTTGAGCATGGCAGGAGGAGACTCATAGCCACAGACAGATAGTTGAGCATGGCAGGAGGAGACTCCATTAGCCACAGACAGATAGTTGAGCATGGCAGGAGGAGACTCCATTAGCCACAGACAGACAGTTGAGCATGGCAGGAGGAAACTCATAGCCACAGACAGATAGTTGAGCATGGCAGGAGGAAACTCCATAGCCACAGACAGATAGTTGAGCATGACAGGAGGAGACTCATAGCCACAGACAGATAGTTGAGCATGGCAGGAGGAGACTCATAGCCACAGACAGATAGTTGAGCATGGCAGGAGGAGACTCATAGCCACAGACAGATAGTTGAGCATGGCAGGAGGAAACTCCATTAGCCACAGACAGATAGTTGAGCATGGCAGGAGGAAACTCCATTAGCCACAGACAGATAGTTGAGCATGGCAGGAGGGGACTCCATTAGCCACAGACAGATAGTTGAGCATGGCAGGAGGAGACTCCATTAGCCACAGACAGATAGTTGAGCATGGCAGGAGGAGACTCCATTAGCCACAGACAGATAGTTGAGCATGACAGGAGGAGACTCATAGCCACAGACAGATAGTTGAGCATGGCAGGAGGAGACTCCATTAGCCACAGACAGATAGTTGAGCATGACAGGAGGAAACTCCATTAGCCACAGACAGATAGTTGAGCATGGCAGGAGGAGACTCATAGCCACAGACAGGTAGTTGAGCATGGCAGGAGGAGACTCCATTAGCCACAGACAGATAGTTGAGCATGGCAGGAGGAGACTCCATTAGCCACAGACAGATAGTTGAGCATGGCAGGAGGAGACTCCATTAGCCACAGACAGATAGTTGAGCATGACAGGAGGAGACTCATAGCCACAGACAGATAGTTGAGCATGGCAGGAGGAAAGCAGACAAGCTTGACCACCAGAAAGACGGCTTCTTTTATAACTGCCATTAGTTTAGTGTGTAGATTCTCCATGCATTTTTATGATTCTGCCTCTTCATTATAGGGACTGGTCATGACAGAGCCAATGTTGTTATTGTTGTTGCTAGGCCCGAGGACACACACAAGAGTGCCAGTGCCGTGCTTGAGACGGACTTGAACCTGCTGTACTGGGGGGGAGGAGAGTGTGATGTGTTAGCGGAGCAGGTGTGTGGGAGGTGCACTGTGGTGTGCGGGGACGAGGTGCCTGGGGACAAGGACGACTGGTTCCTAGACAACATGGATCGCTTCTACTTCTTTGAGATGTATGACAGCTGCACCAAGACTCTGGTGGACCCTCCCCCCTCGGCCCGACTCCCTGGCAACAAGGGCAAGGTCAGTCATAGACTTGATGAGGTGGTGTGGTTCTGAACACACCAGGGTGTACACAGCCATGGTTGGTGTTCTGAACACACCAGAGTTTGTTTGGACACATAAGGTTGCATTATGCTAAACTCCTAAAGGCTAAAAACCCAGCGCAGGGCATTCCGTGTCAAATCACCCCCCAAAAGTGGAATATTTAACCCACCCACCCTCAGATTTTGCTCAAATTTGGTGCCTGGGATGATTTTGGCTAGAAAAGCTGAAAATACAAATCTTCACTCAATCAGATCAGTGCTTTTCAAGATATGGTTCATCCTAATTTTACAAAAATGAGCCGATAGACCCGTCCACCTATTTTTAAACGTCTATAACTCTGCAACCGCTTGACCAATCTTGATGGGATTGATCTCTTTGGTAAATGAAATGTCCCAGGGATTCTAAATCTACCATTATTTTTTATGGAGGGATAAGTTAAAATGTGATGACCTTTTGACCTTCAGTTTGACCTTGAATTTGACCTTGTGGCTCTCTTGATATTGAAATGAAAATTAGTGAAATTTGTAGGCCAACATGTTTTCTACACAATATGCAAACATCAGAAGATGTGATATTTCTTAATAGTCTGTGAAAGCAAATCAAAAATACCTACTGCATGTAAATTCTCTTATTTATGAAGTTTTGATGGTGCACCTCTCACAAAGTTATGATATATTCACATCATTTTGGCTAATGCAATAGCCTCTGGATGAAGATCATCGAAGTGAGCTGGATGAAGATGATCGAAGTGAGCTGGATGAAGATCATCGAAGTGAGATGGATGAAGATCATCGAAGTGAGCTGGATGAAGATCATCGAAGTGAGCTGGATGAAGATGATTGAAGTGAGCTGGATGAAGATCATCGAAGTGAGCTGGATGAAGATCATCGAAGTGAGCTGGATGAAGATGATTGAAGTGAGCTGGATGAAGATCATCGAAGTGAGCTGGATGAAGATGATCGAAGTGAGCTGGATGAAGATCATCGAAGTGAGCTGGATGAAGATCATCGAAGTGAGCTGGATGAAGATGATTGAAGTGAGCTGGATGAAGATCATCGAAGTGAGCTGGATGAAGATGATCGAAGTGAGCTGGATGAAGATCATCGAAGTGAGCTGGATGAAGATCATCGAAGTGAGCTGGATGAAGATGATCGAAGTGAGCTGGATGAAGATCATCGAAGTGAGCTGGATGAAGATCATCGAAGTGAGCTGGATGAAGATCATCGAAGTGAGCTGGATGAAGATGATTGAAGTGAGCTGGATGAAGATCATCGAAGTGAGCTGGATGAAGATGATCGAAGTGAGCTGGATGAAGATCATCGAAGTGAGCTGGATGAAGATCATCGAAGTGAGCTGGATGAAGATGATCGAAGTGAGCTGGATGAAGATCATCGAAGTGAGCTGGATGAAGATGATTGAAGTGAGCTGGATGAAGATGATCGAAGTGAGCTGGATGAAGATGATCGAAGTGAGCTGGATGAAGATCATCGAAGTGAGCTGGATGAAGATCATCGAAGTGAGCTGGATGAAGATGATCGAAGTGAGCTGGATGAAGATCATCGAAGTGAGCTGGATGAAGATCATCGAAGTGAGCTGGATGAAGATGATCGAAGTGAGCTGGATGAAGATCATCGAAGTGAGCTGGATGAAGATGATTGAAGTGAGCTGGATGAAGATGATCGAAGTGAGCTGGATGAAGATGATCGAAGTGAGCTGGATGAAGATCATCGAAGTGAGCTGGATGAAGATCATCGAAGTGAGCTGGATGAAGATCATCGAAGTGAGCTGGATGAAGATCATCGAAGTGAGCTGGATGAAGATCATCGAAGTGAGCTGGATGAAGATCATCGAAGTGAGCTGGATGAAGATCATCGAAGTGAGCTGGATGAAGATCATCGAAGTGAGCTGGATGAAGATCATCGAAGTGAGCTGGATGAAGATGATTGAAGTGAGCTGGATGAAGATCATCGAAGTGAGCTGGATGAAGATGATCGAAGTGAGCTGGATGAAGATCATCGAAGTGAGCTGGATGAAGATCATCGAAGTGAGCTGGATGAAGATGATCGAAGTGAGCTGGATGAAGATCATCGAAGTGAGCTGGATGAAGATCATCGAAGTGAGCTGGATGAAGATCATCGAAGTGAGCTGGATGAAGATGATTGAAGTGAGCTGGATGAAGATCATCGAAGTGAGCTGGATGAAGATGATCGAAGTGAGCTGGATGAAGATCATCGAAGTGAGCTGGATGAAGATCATCGAAGTGAGCTGGATGAAGATGATCGAAGTGAGCTGGATGAAGATCATCGAAGTGAGCTGGATGAAGATGATTGAAGTGAGCTGGATGAAGATGATCGAAGTGAGCTGGATGAAGATGATCGAAGTGAGCTGGATGAAGATCATCGAAGTGAGCTGGATGAAGATGATCGAAGTGAGCTGGATGAAGATGATCGAAGTGAGCTGGATGAAGATCATCGAAGTGAGCTGGATGAAGATCATCGAAGTGAGCTGGATGAAGATGATCGAAGTGAGCTGGATGAAGATCATCGAAGTGAGCTGGATGAAGATGATTGAAGTGAGCTGGATGAAGATGATCGAAGTGAGCTGGATGAAGATGATCGAAGTGAGCTGGATGAAGATCATCGAAGTGAGCTGGATGAAGATCATCGAAGTGAGCTGGATGAAGATCATCGAAGTGAGCTGGATGAAGATCATCGAAGTGAGCTGGATGAAGATCATCGAAGTGAGCTGGATGAAGATCATCGAAGTGAGCTGGATGAAGATCATCGAAGTGAGCTGGATGAAGATCATCGAAGTGAGCTGGATGAAGATGATCGAAGTGAGCTGGATGAAGATCATCGAAGTGAGCTGGATGAAGATCATCGAAGTGAGCTGGATGAAGATGATTGAAGTGAGCTGGATGAAGATGATCGAAGTGAGCTGGATGAAGATGATCGAAGTGAGCTGGATGAAGATCATCGAAGTGAGCTGGATGAAGATCATCGAAGTGAGCTGGATGAAGATGATTGAAGTGAGCTGGATGAAGATCATCGAAGTGAGCTGGATGAAGATGATCGAAGTGAGCTGGATGAAGATCATCGAAGTGAGCTGGATGAAGATCATCGAAGTGAGCTGGATGAAGATGATCGAAGTGAGCTGGATGAAGATCATCGAAGTGAGCTGGATGAAGATGATTGAAGTGAGCTGGATGAAGATGATCGAAGTGAGCTGGATGAAGATGATCGAAGTGAGCTGGATGAAGATCATCGAAGTGAGCTGGATGAAGATGATCGAAGTGAGCTGGATGAAGATGATCGAAGTGAGCTGGATGAAGATCATCGAAGTGAGCTGGATGAAGATCATCGAAGTGAGCTGGATGAAGATGATCGAAGTGAGCTGGATGAAGATGATCGAAGTGAGAGTGATCAACTAAACACAGTGTGTCGTCTTCTGTGACCCAACATTTGTCCGATTGTAATGGCCAACAAAACCTCTTAGCTGGAACATGTGGCTACATGAAGTTGATTTTGTAGTCACCAAATTCATTCGAGATTTCATCCACCATTCTACCCATGGCAGATTATCGTAAAGACAGCACACAAAGTTATGTTCGTGGATTTGTAGAGGTGTTTGTACCTACTAGTTCGTCTGACTCCAAATCCTCACTATCATCATGAGCTGTCGCCACGGAGACCAATTTTGGTTCATCAGATTGAGCAGTCAAATTGTACACCTTTAACTGTGTGGAGATGGGGACCAATTGGTGCACTGCATAGTTCCCTTGATTGTCCGTGATGACTCCAACCTTGTTTGGAGTTCCGTTTCGCATTCTGTAATTTTCTCTGGTGCTATATTGAGGAATTTGATCCCAGTGACATTTTCCGTACAGAACTTCATAATGGCTTCTGATGTAAGAATCTGGTCATTGTATGGACGTTGGAGACTGGCCTTTGTCACAAGCCTTTTCACAGCCTCCAATCCCGTCACAAGCACTTTTACTGTGTGAGGGTGCCAAAAAAAATCCATTCAGCAGCGATCAAAATCTTCTATATCTATATATACATATATATATATAGAGAGAGAGAGGTGGTGGCTCAGATTGATGAAGTTTTCTTTGTTTTAGTCTTGTTCGGCACTCATCTGTGAAATAGTGAATTTTCATCAGACCTGGAAACTCTGTTTTCAGATAGGCAAAGACAACTCGCAAGAAGGCAGACACCATAAATGTTGAATGTTCCCTACAGTCACTTACAACACACACGTGACGATGTTCATCTTCGAGTCTGCGGTATGCCAGAAACGAGTGGATGGTTGCTAGTTTGTTTTCCCAGTGGAAACTTTGTATTTCATCCTGAATGGCACGCGAAAAGTTCTCTGCAAAATCTCTTTGTAGGATGAATTCCTCCTCCATAGGCTTCATGGAGGACTTCAATGTTTCCATGGATGCACTTCGAGATCGAAACTATGTCTGACCAACTGTGTTGCCAAGTTCTCAATGAATTCCAACTTTGGTTCAGTTACAGTCATCAAAGTTGAATGATCTGTACTAATCCATTGTCGGTATGTGATGTCCTCTATGTCTCCTAGTTCTTCACATTCATCAAAGATAATCAATCAGATCCTTGGCGGTCAGGACACTCCTTACAATGCCCCATCATACACCTTTCCATAGAACACACGCACAACTTCATCAAGCCATTTACATTTAACTTCAAAGATGCTTCAACCATCAATTTGGGGGGTTGATGGTATTTGCAGACACACACACAGAATGAGTCCCAGAGGCTCCAGCCAAAACACCATTTTGGTCGAAGTGTAGCAAATGTTGAAAAGCCAATTTTCTTTTCAGGATGGCTTTCCTCCAGGCAGCATGGAGCTCCTTCCAGGCAGCATGGCGGCGCTCCTTCCAGGCAGCATGGCGCTCCTTCCAGGCAGCATGGCGCTCCTTCCAGGCAGCATGGCGCTCCTTCCAGGCAGCATGGAGCTCCTTCCAGGCAGCATGGAGCTCCTTCCAGGCAGCATGGAGCTCCTTCCAGGCAGCATGTCCTTCAAGTTGGATAGAACCAGATGTTTCTGGCGTTGAAACTTCACACCATCACCATTTGTGACATTTACAGTTCCCTTTATTCCAGGACACGTGCCACTGTTTTCATCACTTTCATAAAAGGAGACAATTTCACTTTTCAGCTCTTCCTGTCTTCCCCTTATTTCTACCACACTGTCCTAATATACGTACCTTAGTGTGTGTTTTTATGGCACGGCTTTTTTTGACAAGATAATTTGTTGCCCCGAATTCTTCCATTGTCCGTAGTATTGGAAATGGTGACAGAGTTAATATCTGGATACGTTCAGAATAGGACTTAGATTTTTGAAATTTATTTTTAGAATCTCGCACCATATAATTCCAATTCTTTCAAGTTAGTTTCTTCATCAGAGCTGCTAAGTTCAATTTCATAACTTAATTCAAGCTTTCTTCTCAATGCTTTCTTTGCTGATTGAAGCTTTTGTTTACCTCTCATTTTCTTACTTGAAATCGGCAGTCCTGTTTTGACTGGTGTTTCATTCAGATAAACCAACGCAGTATTGACATCCAAAGCAGAAGTTTCCTTTTCAGGAGAACTGATGCACATTCTTACATCATCTTCCATTACATCATCTTTCTCTGCACATTCACAGCATAACTTTTCACCAGGAACTACCATGTTTGTTTGGAGGACTAACACATGTCTCATACATACATAGAAGGGGGGAGTCCCTTTTTTCCCCTCTTCCCCCCCCCCCTTCCCATCATTCTATACCTTCACTATTAAACTAGCTGCATTTCAAGTTTCAACATTTTATTGTCAACCATTCTTGAGTTATGATACTTTTTATCCTCCCATTTCATTGCACAACTCTGCGCGATGAACAAGAAGAAGCCTGAATAAACGCTATAAGTTGGATCGTTCATAATATAATAACCGTTCATGGCCAAGAGACTTGAAACTTGGCAAAAATATTGTTCAGTGCTATTCCGTCATTTCCGTGCTCTCTGCGCAAAGGGGGGTATAAAGATCTGCTCCTGCGCACGCCACGTTGTTCTTTCTCAGTTCCCAACTTTGATCGAATCTCTGTGTGATTCTAGTGCGATTCTAGTGCGATTCTAAAGCTATTATCATGCATCGTCCAAGTTGTCGTCGGAAGAAGAGACCCAAAGTCTTCCCTGGGGTACGATATGTGAAGAAGATGAGAATAGAAGCTGAAGACACGAGTGATGCTGGCTCTTCTTCACCGTCAAACCCTCTGGTTTGGACTAGTAGCGAGTCCGTAGTAGGTCCTCCCCGAATACCAGCTAGAACAGGTCAGTCTGTTGTTGAGGGTGGCCTTTTGCATGCGAGCGCTGAACTTGTTGGTTTGGGGCAGGCTGCTGGGGACCCTGTGTCAAGCATGAGGCAGATTGCTGGGGAGTCTGCTTCAAGCGTGGGGCAGATTTCTAGGGAGTCTGCTTCAACCTTGGGACAGATTGCTTGTGAATCTGCTTCAAGAGTGGGGCAGATTGTTGGGGAGTCTGCATCAAGACTGGGGCAGATTGGTAGGGAATCTGCTCCAATTTTGAGGCAGACTGCTGTTGAATCTGTTTCAACCTCTGTGGAATCTGTTCCTGTTACCATGCACTCTCAGACTGCTAGTCAACGTAAATTGAAAAAGGTTGCTAGTGGGGCTGGTAAAGCCAAGCTAAGATTGTATGGGTACAGGCAATCGCATTGTCAGCATTTCTACCTTGTCCCACATTGCTGACTTTGTGAGATGTCCAACCTGCAATTCAAGTGTTAGTCTTTCTGAAGGTGTAGGTAACCGAAGAGGGTTAGTCACAATGTTGTCTCTGGACTGTAATGGGTGTAGCTGGAAGTATAACATTACTGATCCATACAGCAGTGAGGCTAAGGGTGTGAACAGCAAATCAGTGTTCGGAGCTAGGTTGATGGGAAAGGGGAGGATAGGACTTGCCACATTGTCTGCAGCTCTAGATTTGCCCCCTCCAGTGACTGGCAGCTCTTACTCAGAACACACCCAGCTTATCTGTTGTGTTCTGGGTGAGAGTGTCCGTCAAAATCAATTAGGTGCTGTGGCACGTTTACGTGCTGAGTACAATGTCGGCCCCAGTGAGCTTTTGGACGTTACCGTCACTTATGACGGTACTTGGTCCAAACGTGGTTTCACTGCGTTGTATGGTGTTGGTGTTGTCATGTCCTGGGTAACGGGGGAAGTCCTCGATACGGAGTTACTTAGTAAGTACTGTTCGGGTTGCAAATTATACAAAGGGCCTGAAGAGGGTCCCGAGTATGAGCAGTGGTATGAGGGGCATAAGGATCATTGCACCCTTACACATACAGGTTCGTCTCCAGCAATGGAGATTGCCTGTGCTAGGAAACTCTTTTCGAGGTCTATTTCGAAGGACAACCTATACAATCAACGCCTTCAATTTTGCACCCACATGACTGACCAGGTAATAAATTTTTAACGCCTATTTCAAACGGTCATTGCGTGCGCTAGAGGCTTCCTCTAGCCACTCGTACCATTTTCAATTTTTTTGCACTTGGCAACTCAGAGCGGAGGTTGAGGCGATTCATGTTTTTTAGGTCCCTCCGCTTTAGGGTCTAGTAATTTGTCTATAGTTATACCTATGAAACATATTTTAGTATCAAAAGAGAGCACACAGAGAGACCTATCTTTTGAGCTATATATCAAGTCCATACCATGAAGTTTGCAAGATCTACGGAGCTCTAAAGTTGTAACCACAAGTTAAAAAAAATTTTTTTAATAAAAAAATTAAAAAATACAACTGTCCCTCCTTGAAGGACCTTTGTGGTTTCTCCCATGTTTCAGTCCTAGTTTATTGCAACACCATTATTCTAATGTCATTGGAAAGCACCTAGAATGAGCTACATTTTGAGACCATAATCTTTGGAAATGGATTAAGCATTCAATAGTTATGACACGTTTTTTAAAAACCCCACAAAATACTCTACTCCCCCCTTAGCTCACAATACGTAGAGATCTAGTCCTAGGGTTGGCATGGCAGTTCCATGAATCACAACATTTTTTCTTCCGAGTTGAAACTTTGTAAGCAAAAAAAAATTTCATGATGCAGACAAATTGTTTTTATATCAGTTTTACTAAGTCTGACGAAGTCTGCTACGTAACGCCAGCAATCTCATTTCCTCATGTCCCTACTAAGTCTGTTACGTTCTGCTACGTAACACCAGCAATCTCATGTCCTCATGTTCCTACTAAGTCTGCTACGTAACACCAGCAATCTCATTTCCTCATGTCCCTACTAAGTCTGCTACGTAACACCAGCAATCTCATTTCCTCATGTCCCTACTAAGTCTGCTACGTAACACCAGCAATCTCATGTCCTCATGTTCCTACTAAGTCTGCTACGTAACACCAGCAATCTCATGTCCCCTACTAAGTCTGCTACGTAACACCAGCAATCACATTTCCTCATGTTCCTACTAAGTCTGCTACGTAACACCAGCAATCTCATTTCCTCGTGTTCTGTTACATTTCGAATTGAAGTTTTCCTTGCATGCCCCAGCTGATGGCTGATGATAGGGATCGCTAATCATGTGAAAACTACAGTTATTCCTGTAAAATATATACGCACACATTTAGACTAAACCAAATATCATAACTGTTCTGCTATCAAAATGATAGCACTTGGCTGGCGGGTAAGGCATAGCACCAGTAGATTTGGCAAAGAGGACCCCACCGCCAGAAAAACTATTTTTAAGAGGGGCACTCATTTGAAGATCGGTGCATTTTAATGATCAGAAACAAGCCGTCTATGTTTCAACTATAATATGCCAATATTGTGACGGAGTAGGACCAGGTAACACCACCAAAGTCAAGAGGAAATAGTTTGATAATTAGTGCTCTATGATTCGTAAGTGCCACATTCTAGGCCATCACAAGCATTCTAGAAAAATGAATGTATACTCACATATTTTGGAAGCAGTCTCAGAGAAGCCTTGACAGATAAAATACTCGAGAACATTCCTCCTGGCAATGATGAACATGTGCTTGCTTACTGCTAATATAATTGGGTTCAGTTCAGACATGGAGTGACTGATTCAATTACAAAAGCCAAATAGGAGGAAGTAGGTATCTTTCACAGACTATTAAGAATGATGTGTGATATTTACATATTGTGTGGAAAACATGTTGGCCTACACATTTCACTAATTTTCATTTAAATATCAAGAGAGCTACAGTAGCGGTCAAAAATAACTTTACGTTGCGTTTCTGTACAACGTACGTGGTACGCTCGAGCGTTTAAAAAACAACGCACGAGCTACCATTTAAGAACGCACGGAGAACGCACGCACGAACGTTTAAACGCACCATCGTTGTTTATTTTTTACCTCGATCTGACACGTGACAAAAGGAATACGCGCGGCTAAATTCTATTTAGGTAACATTAGTTTAGGTAGCTCTGTCAAATCGATCAGAAATTATCTGAGGATACTATTCCCAAAAGAAGTAAGTGCTTGCTCTTGATGTGTTGATGTACTTTTTCAATTTTGTGTCTTGCTAGCTCAGCTAGTCCCTTTGTCTGAATAAATTTTACTTGCTGGTATTTCAGTGTAGCTTAGATTTGTTGTTGCTATATACTTCAGTGGTAATTCTTTCGCTTTTTGCCAACATTTCCAACCAAATACTTTGGTCTTTGTCAGGAATCATCTGGTTGACAATCTAAGTAGCTCTATTTTCACTAGAGCTTGATCAGAACATACTTGTATATGAGCTAAAGTTGTTGCACACAAAATGGTCTTGAAGACCTCCACACCTGTTTGTCAAATGTAACAAGCTTGGATTATGTGAGCAGTGGCTGTGTATGTCTTGATAATGTGCGATATTTTGGCTGCATGAGAACTGTCGCCATTATATGATGTATCCTGTGTTTTTGGGGGGGGGGGGGTGGCTCCAAAAGGGGGAAGCTAGTCAGCAACTGTTGTGTGACTAATAGCACTTTAGATGTTGGATGTCTGTGGTTTGTAAATGCAGGTATCCAGTCCGAGGATGGAGATGTCAAACTGGCCCAGAAGATATAAACCAACAACTAGCTTTACACCTACACTAGTAACATGACCTTTACTTGCCTTGTCAATATTGTCAGATAACAACTGCTGCACCAAACCACACACAAATATGTTGCATAAATTAAAATACTCATTATCAATACCCAGTAGCACTGCTATTTAGTTTGATGTGAAGAATCGCCTCAACCTTTGGGGTAGCAGAAGCTTCACAGTACACTTGTCAAACCAGATGATATTCTCAAATGCACTCCCTGCCTTGCTGACAAATTGCTGTGCCCCTCTTGACCTGGAGTGTGGGAGACAAAATACAGTATTTTTAAATAACCAAAAAAAACCTGGTTACTTGAGGTCCACCAGGGTTGAGCTCTGGCATGCAAGTTATGTGTATCTTAGTTTGCTTATATATCGCCCATGTTGTCTCAAATAGGCTAAGAAGTACCCATAAGCCAAATCATTACTTTGTTTGCCTCAGAATCGATGGCAATATGAATTGCCATGCAGCAATGTACAACCACTCGATGTTTGTCCTACACCAAAGCTGGCACTCATTGCTTTGAAGAAAGCCTCTACTGTAGTTAGTAGGCCATATTGTCAATGTAATAATAGTTTTTGTAATGCTCTGCATAGAAAGCCATTTCAGGTTCCTGACTTCATATTCCTTGTAAGCTACCAGTTTTCTATAATTCATGGCATGGCACAAAAACTTAACCTGCCACTTGAGCCTTGACAACGAATTTGCTCCCTTGAACAAAAGGTTGTGCAGGTAATGTTTCAGGAAGCTCAGGTCATCCTACCTAGTTAACTGAATCCATCAATATCTTGGGTGCTTCACAGCTTAGGCTAAGGTTCAGAATTCTTTGCTTTTGCTTCTTGTTGTAGGACGATACACAACAGCGCGAGAAAGAGAGCTGTAAGCTATTCGAGCGAACGACGAAACGTATCACGTGAACGTTTATACAATGAACGCATGCGTACAACGCACCTACGTTTTAGAAGCCGATTGGAAAAACAGTAAGGAACGCACACGCAACGCTTGCTCACAAAACGTAGTACGTACGTTGTTCAAAAACGCAACGTAAAGTTATTTTTGGCCGCTACTGTACAAGGTCAAACTAAAGGTCATCACATTTTAACTTGCTCCAACAAAAATAATAATAGCAGATTTGGAACCCCTGGGGCATTTCCTTTCCAGAGAGATCAATCCCATCAAGATTGGTCAAGTGGTTGCACAGTTATGGACGTTCAAAAGTAGATCTGCAATCTGCACGCCAAATTTCAGCTCATTTATCGATTATTACCATAAATGGGCTGGCCATATCTTGAAAACCACAGGTCCGATGGAGCTAATATAAGAAATTTCAGCTTTCCCTGCCAAAATCAGCCCAGACACACAAATTTGAGAAAAATCTGAGGGGAGTTAACACCATTGGGTGATTTGACATGGAATAACCCCGCAGCAGAAATGAATTCTTTAGCTTTCCTTCTTCCCACCTGAAGTAGTGCTGTCCAGTGTAAGTCTCCCTCTGTTGCTTACCAGTTGAGCGTAGGTGCGACACAGGTCTCTGTCAGGCAAGGTGCGACACAGGTCTCTGCCAGGCAAGGTGCGACACAGGTCTCTGCCAGGCAAGGGTAAAGCTGCACTGATTATTTGAATATTCCAGGGCGAGGGTAAAGCTGCACTGATTATTTGAATATTCCAGGGCAAGGGTAAAGCTGCACTGGTTATTTGAATATTCCAGGGCAAGGGTAAAGCTGCACTGGTTATTTGAATATTCCAGGGCAAGGGTAAAGCTGCACTGATTATTTGAATATTCCAGGGCAAGGGTAAAGCTGCACTGATTATTTGAATATTCCAGGGCAAGGGTAAAGCTGCACTGGTTATTTGAATATTCCAGGGCAAGGGTAAAGCTGCACTAATTATTTGAATATTCCAGGGCAAGGGTAAAGCTGCACTGGTTATTTGAATATTCCAGGGCAAGGGTAAAGCTGCACTGGTTATTTGAATATTCCAGGGCAAGGGTAAAGCTGCACTGGAATATTCCAGGGCAAGGGTAAAGCTGCACTGATTATTTGAATATTCCATGGCAAGGGTAAAGCTGCACTGGTTATTTGAATATTCCAGGGCAAGGGTAAAGCTGCACTAATTATTTGAATATTCCAGGGCAAGGGTAAAGCTGCACTGATTATTTGAATATTCCATGGCAAGGGTAAAGCTGGTTATTTGAATATTCCAGGGCAAGGGTAAAGCTGCACTAATTATTGAATATTCCATGGCAAGGGTAAAGCTGCACTGGTTATTTGAATATTCCAGGGCAAGGGTAAAGCTGCACTAATTATTTGAATATTCCAGGGCAAGGGTAAAGCTGCACTGATTATTTGAATATTCCATGGCAAGGGTAAAGCTGGTTATTTGAATATTCCAGGGCAAGGGTAAAGCTGCACTAATTATTGAATATTCCATGGCAAGGGTAAAGCTGCACTGGTTATTTGAATATTCCAGGGCAAGGGTAAAGCTGTACTGGTTATTTGAATATTCCAGGGCAAGGGTAAAGCTGCACTGGTTATTTGAATATTCCAGGGCAAGGGTAAAGCTGCACTGATTATTTGAATATTCCAGGGCAAGGGTAAAGCTGCACTGGTTATTTGAATATTCCAGGGCAAGGGTAAAGCTGCACTGATTATTTGAATATTCCAGGGCAAGGGTAAAGCTGCACTGGTTATTTGAATATTCCAGGGCAAGGGTAAAGCTGCACTGGTTATTTGAATACCAGGACAAGGGTAAAGCTGCACTGGTTATTCCAGGGCAAGGGTAAAGCTGCACTGGTTATTTGAATATTCCAGGGCAAGAGTAAAGCTGCACTAATTATTTGAATATTCCATGGCAAGGGTAAAGCTGCACTGGTTATTTGAATATTCCAGGGCAAGGGTAAAGCTGCACTGATTATTTGAATATTCCAGGGCAAGGGTAAAGCACTGGTTATTTGAATATTACAGGGCAAGGGTAAAGCTGCACTGGTTATTTGAATATTCCAGGGCAAGGGTAAAGCTGCACTGATTATTTGAATATTCCAGGGCAAGGGTAAAGCTGCACTGATTATTTGAATATTCCAGGGCAAGGGTAAAGCTGCACTGGTTATTTGAATATTCCAGGGCAAGGGTAAAGCTGCACTGATTATTTGAATATTCCAGGGCAAGGGTAAAGCTGCACTGGTTATTTGAATATTCCAGGGCAAGGGTAAAGCTGCACTGGTTATTTGAATATTCCAGGGCAAGGGTAAAGCTGCACTGATTATTTGAATATTCCAGGGCAAGGGTAAAGCTGCACTGATTATTTGAATATTCCAGGGCAAGGGTAAAGCTGCACTGGTTATTCGGGGCAAGGGTAAAGCTGCACTGATTATTTGAATATTACAGGGCAAGGGTAAAGCTGCACTGATTATTTGAATATTCCAGGGCAAGGGTAAAGCTGCACTGATTATTTGAATATTCCAGGGCAAGGGTAAAGCTGCACTGATTATTTGAATATTCCAGGGCAAGGGTAAAGCTGCACTGGTTATTTGAATATTCCAGGGCAAGGGTAAAGCTGCACTGATTATTTGAATATTCCAGGGCAAGGGTAAAGCTGCACTGGTTATTTGAATATTCCAGGGCAAGGGTAAAGCTGCACTGATTATTTGAATATTCCAGGGCAAGGGTAAAGCTGCACTGGTTATTTGAATATTCCAGGGCAAGGGTAAAGCTGCACTGATTATTTGAATATTCCAGGGCAAGGGTAAAGCTGCACTGGTTATTTGAATATTCCAGGGCAAGGGTAAAGCTGCACTGATTATTTGAATATTCCAGGGCAAGGGTAAAGCTGCACTGATTATTTGAATATTCCAGGACAAGGGTAAAGCTGCACTGGTTATTTGAATATTCCAGGGCAAGGGTAAAGCTGCACTGATTATTTGAATATTCCATGGTAAGGGTAAAGCTGCACTGGTTATTTGAATATTCCAGGGCAAGGGTAAAGCTACACTGGTTATTTGAATATTCCAGGGCAAGGGTAAAGCTGCACTGGTTATTTGAATATTCCAGGGCAAGGGTAAAGCTGCACTGGTTATTTGAATATTCCAGGGCAAGGGTAAAGCTGCACTGGTTATTTGAATATTCCAGGGCAAGGGTAAAGCTGCACTGATTATTTGAATATTCCAGGACAAGGGTAAAGCTGCACTGGTTATTTGAATATTCCAGGGCAAGGGTAAAGCTGCACTGGTTATTTGAATATTCCAGGGCAAGGGTAAAGGAAAGGGAAAGGTGAAGAAGATGGTGGAGGAGAGCAGCGATGCCCCAGCCTTGCCTGCCTTCCAGCCTTTGCGGACTCTGGATGTGTTTGCTGGCTGTGGAGGTAAGTACATATTCCACACTGTGTGTCAACATGCTCGACTAGCAAGTGTGTGTGTGTGTATGTGTGTGTGTGGTGTGTGTGTGTACAGGTTTGAGTGCAGGTTTCCACCAGTGTGGTGTGTCTGAGTCTTGCTGGGCGGTGGAGATAGACCAGCCTGCTGCCCAAGCCTACCGGCTCAACTTCCCTCGGGCCACAGTCTTCACCGATGACTGCAATGTGCTTCTCAAACTTGCCATGGAGGTATGCCTGTGTGTCTCTGTGTATGTGCTGACATTGTAAAATGTCAGGGTTCTCTTCCTGACAGGGAGCTGACACAAACTCAAAGGGCCAGCGAATCCCTACAAGGGGGGAAGTGGACCTGTTGTGTGGAGGACCCCCCTGCCAGGGGTTCAGTGGTATGAATCGCTTTAACTCCCGGGAGTACTCGCAGTTCAAGAACTCTCTGGTGGTGAGCTATCTGAGCTACTGCGAACACTACCGCCCACGCTTCTTCTTGTTGGAAAATGTGCGCAACTTTGTGTCCTTCAAGAAGAACCTGGTCCTGAAGCTGACCCTGCGCTGCCTGCTGAAGATGGGGTACCAGTGCACGTTTGGTGTCCTACAGGCCGGGCAGTATGGAGTCCCTCAGACAAGACGCAGGTCAGCTACACGCCCACGTGAGGGATCTGCACACATGGTGGGGTTGGTGTGCAGGGTGTGGTTGGTGTGCAGGGTGTGGTTAGTGCTGCACACATGGTGGGGTTGGTGGTGCACACATGGTGGGGTTGGTGCTGCACACATGGTGGGGTTGGTGCTGCACACATGGTGGGGTTGGTGGTGCACACATGGTGGGGTTGGTGCTGCACACATGGTGGGGTTGGTGCTGCACACATGGTGGGGTTGGTGGTGCACACATGGTGGGGTTGGTGCTGCACACATGGTGGGGTTGGTGCTGCACACATGGTGGGGTTGGTGGTGCACACATGGTGGGGTTGGTGGTGCACACATGGTGGGGTTGGTGGTGCACACATGGTGGGGTTGGTGGTGCACACATGGTGGGGTTGGTGGTGCACACATTGTGTGGTTGGTGGTGCACACATGGTGGGGTTGGTGCTGCACACATGGTGGGGTTGGTGGTGCACACATGGTGGGGTTGGTGCTGCACACATGGTGGGGTTGGTGGTGCACACATGGTGGGGTTGGTGCTGCACACATGGTGGGGTTGGTGGTGCACACATGGTGGGGTTGGTGGTGCACACATGGTGGGGTTGGTGCTGCACACATGGTGGGGTTGATGCTGCACACATGGTGGGGTTGGTGGTGCACACATGGTGGGGTTGGTGGTGCACACATGGTGGGGTTGGTGGTGCACACATGGTGGGGTTGGTGCTGCACACATGGTGGGGTTGGTGGTGCACACATGGTGGGGTTGGTGGTGCACACATGGTGGGGTTGGTGGTGCACACATGGTGGGGTTGGTGGTGCACACATGGTGGGGTTGGTGGTGCACACATGGTGGGGTTGGTGGTGCACACATGGTGGGGTTGGTGGTGCACACATGGTGGGGTTGGTGGTGCACACATGGTGGGGTTGGTGCCGCACACATGGTGGGGTTGGTGGTGCACACATGGGAGGAACACTGCTAGTGTATGCCCTGACCTTGTGTGTACAACTCTGCAGAGCCATCATCCTGGCAGCTGCCCCTGGAGAGAAGCTGCCCTATTATCCTGAGCCCACTCACTGCTTCAGTCCCAGAGCAGTGCAGCTCACGGTCATGGTGGACGACAACAAGGTGCTCACCTCTCACTATCCTCATCCACAAGACCTACATAATTGGTGCTAATTAAGACCTGTGTAGACAGGGCAGCACCTGCAGCTTCCCTGTGTAGAGGGGGCAGGCAGCTGCATGCACATTCAGTGCTGCCATTTTGAATCAAGCAAGTGATTGGCTTCAGGAAGGCTCTGAATGTGCTTGCAAGTTCATCTTTTATATTTAGCAAATCTGAGCCATGCATGAATAATCTTGGACAAAGCAATGGATAAGTGCTCGTCTCTTGTGGTCACCATATATGGCCATGTGGATAAGTGCTCATCTCTTGTGGTCAGCATATATGCCCATGTGGATAAGTGCTCGTCTCTTGTGGTCAGCATATATGGCCATGTGGATAAGTGCTCGTCTCTTGTGGTCACCATATATGGCCATGTGGATAAGTGCTCGTCTCTTGTGGTCAGCATATACGGCCATGTGGGTAAGTGCTCGTCTCTTGTGGTCACCATATATGGCCATGTGGATAAGTGATCGTCTCTTGTGGTCACCATATATGGCCATGTGGATAAGTGCTCGTCTCTTGTGGTCAGCATATATGGCCATGTGGATAAGTGCTCATCTCTTGTGGTCAGCATATATGGCCATGTGGATAAGTGCTCGTCTCTTGTGGTCACCATATATGGCCATGTGGATAAGTGCTCGTCTCTTGTGGTCACCATATATGGCCATGTGGATAAGTGCTCGTCTCTTGTGGTCACCATATATGGTCATGTGGATAAGTGCTCGTCTCTTGTGGTCACCATATATGGCCATGTGGATAAGTGCTCGTCTCTTGTGGTCACCATATATGGCCATGTGGATAAGTGCTCGTCTCTTGTGGTCATCATATATGGCCATGTGGATAAGTGCTCGTCTCTTGTGGTCACCATATGTGGATAAGTGCTCGTCTCTTGTGGTCACCATATATGACCATGTGGGTAAGTGCTCGTCTCTTGTGGTCACCATATATGGCCATGTGGATAAGTGCTCGTCTCTTGTGGTCACCATATATGGCCATGTGGATAAGTGCTCGTCTCTTGTGGTCACCATATATGGCTGTGTTTTCTTGTAGGTGTTGTCCAACATTAGCAGGAGGTCCAGTGCCCCACTCCGCACAGTGACGGTAAGAGATGCTATGTCCGACCTTCCTCACATCAAGAACGGTGCCTCTGCCCGGGAGATTGGCTACAGCAGCGAGCCATGCTCACACTTCCAGAGGCTGGTAAGTTACACTCTAGGCCTTGACTCTGAGCCCTAGCTTATCGTGGGGCGAGCTACACCTTCCATGCACTGGTCAGTGCTGCAGGCCCAGCCTGGCCTCAGTGTTGTCAGGCCACATGTATCCATGCACTGGTCAGTGCTGCAGGCCCAGCCTGGCCTCAGTGTTGTCAGGCCCCAGTCATGGATGCCTGTTGGTTGCACAGATCCGAGGCAAGGATGTGCAGCCGATCTTGTGTGACCATATCTGCAAAGAGATGAACCCTCTGGTGGCTGGACGCATGAGACATATCCCTGTCAGGCCAGGCGCTGATTGGAGGGACCTCCCCAACATGGAGATTCGTCTTTCTGATGGCTCCTATGCTAAGAAGTTGTAAGTTGGTATGTGCAGTACTAATGGGTTGCTTAGATGGGAGGGGCCCGCATTGTCTTGCGGGTAAGTGCTAACTGGCTTGACTTTTCTTCCCCTGGACTTCCCCTGCACATGTATAATTGTTTCCCTCTCGACTGCACCAGTGCTTGATGCAAGGCAAGCTCTCTGTGTCGGGTGGCCTACAGCTGCTAGCTAGCCTGCTACTATAGCACCACCTGCTGGCAGGATGATAAGTTAATGGCTGCTCTATACCATCTATCTACACCATCTACTTCATACTCTGCCTCAGCTACTTGACCTTAACTGATGGCCTGCCATAAGATTCTTCTTCTTGTCGAGTCCACAAAAAACCTACAAACACAAGATTAAATATGGTGATTAAAATATGTTGATTAAATATGGTGATTAAATATGGTGATTAAGTATGGTGAATAAATATGTTGATTAAGTACGATGATTAAGTACGGTGATTAAATATGGTGATTAAATGTGGTGATTAAATATGGCAGTTAACTAAATGTGGTGATTAAATGTGGGGATTAAATGTGGCGATTAAATGTGGTGATTAAATGTGGGGATTAAATGTGGTGATTAAAATGTGGTGATTAAAATGTGGCGATTAAATGTGGTGATTAAAATGTGTGTTTAAATGTGGCGATTAAATAAATATGGTCCAGCTGAGCTGAACACATTCTTGTCCAACAGGTTCTTAAAGGCCTATCTACACTGCGCAAGCCAAGGTGCATTAATGCGCGTTATTCTGGTCCACCTCCATAGGTTTGATGTGAATCAGATAAATTGTTCAAATAACTACGCGAGTGTGCGTTGAAAAGAATTTCACTCACGTCTTACAAGTGATGCTGCAGTTGGGCACTCCTGGAGCATCTGTACACGTGTGTGGCCTGGGGTCAAACTAGCTAGACCAACTACATAGCTAGAGAACTGTTGCTATGTTTATATGCCCTGCATCTGGACTTCTTTAAGTTTGTGCAATCACAACCTTCATTGGTTCTGCCTTTCCCTCAGATCTCTCCTCTTTCTTCTCTGCAGCAAATGTTTCCTGCGCATCTGTAGAAGCTGATCAGCAAGAAAAGGACGCAAAGACAAGCTCCACCTTAACTACAGCTGCAGTATATGATTTTGACTGACTTTGGTGGGATGAATAGTTTTGCTTCGTATGGTGCTAGTGTGGACACGATGAACGTGCATCGATGCACATCAGTTTTTCCCTCTGACCCAACGTGCATTAATGCGTATCTGTTTAAGTGCAGTGTAGACAGACCTTTAATCTCTTTAGTATTTCCACTCTGCATAGCATCAGCACCAGAGGAGTCAGTGCCTCACTGCACTCAGCTCCATTGATGTGGCTGGTGGACTCTTCCTTACACACACAGCTTCTCTTTTGCTCTTGACAGTTGCGAAGACACACTTCAAGAAGCTGTTTCTGGATTTCAAGCGGCTTTCAGCTGGACCATGCCTATACAAAGGGTCCCTTATCTGTAGCCAGGAACATGCCCATACAATGAGTGCCTTATCTGTAGGCAGGAACATGCCCATACAAGGGGTGCCTTATCTGTAGCCAACCTCGCCCATACAAGGGGTGCCTTATCTGTAGCCAGGAACATGCCCATACAAGGAGTGCCTTATCTGTAGGCAGGAACATGCCCATACAAGGGGTGCCTTATCTGTAACCAGGATCATGCCCATACAAGGGTACAAGGGGTGCCTTATCTGTAGCCAGGAACATGCCCATACAAGGGATGTCTTATCTGTAGCCAGGAACATGCCCATACAAGGGATGTCTTATCTGTAGCCAGGAACATGCCCATACAAGGGGTGCCTTATCTGTAGCCAGGAACATGCCCATACAAGGAGTGCCTTATCTGTAGGCAGGAACATGCCCATACAAGGGGTGCCTTATCTGTAGCCAACCTCGCCCATACAAGGGGTGCCTGGCCAGGAACATGCCCATACAAGGAGTGCCTTATCTGTAGGCAGGAACATGCCCATACAAGGGGTGCCTTATCTGTAACCAGGATCATGCCCATACAAGGGTAAAAGGGGTGCCTTATCTGTAGCCAGGAACATGCCCATACAAGGGATGTCTTATCTGTAGCCAGGAACATGCCCATACAAGGGGTGCCTTATCTGTAGCCAAGAACATGCCCATACAAGGGGTGCCTTATCTGTAGCCAGCCTTGCCCATACAAGGGGTGCCGTATCTGTAGCAAGGAACATGCCCATACAAGGGGTGCCTTTATCTGTAGCCTTGCCCATACAAGGGGTGCCTTATCTGTAGCCAGGAACATGCCTATATAAGGGATGCCTTATCTGTAGCCAGGAACATGCCCATACAAGGGATGCCTTATCTGTAGCCAGGAACATGCCCATACAAGGGGTGCTTATCTGTAGCCAGGAACATGCCCATATAAGGGGTGCCTTATATGTACCCAGCCTCTGCCTTGCTTTAATGCTATATATGGTAAGTTCTGTCGCATATCCGGTGAGGAGGTAGGCCCGTCAGAAAGTACACACTCTGAGTAGGTGTGGTCTGAGGCAAGCTAGACGGCAGCTAGTGTTGAGTGCTGGATCTGTAGCTTCTTGGCAGGTATTGATCTCCCCCACACATGCCATGCATACTCTGCAGTGTAGCAGAGAGCTAGTGCAGTGGTCTTCAGAGTGTGTGGGTCAGCATGCAGTAGCAGTGAGCTCGTTGACAATGTTGCTCCTGCATTCTCTCTGCACTTAATATGGCTCTTAAATGAGAGACATCTGTCTAGGGTGGCCCTGGGTAGACTGGGTGCTCACGGTGTTCAAGGGGAGTTCCTGACCAGACATCTGTCTAGGGTTGCCCTGGGTAGACTGGGTGCTCACGGTGTTCAAGGAGAGTTACTGACCAGACATCTGTCTAGGGTTGCCCTGGGTAGACTGGGTGCTCACGGTGTTCAAGGAGAGTTACTGACCAGACATCTGTCTAGGGTGGGTAGAGTGGGTGCTCACGGTGTTCAAGGGGAGTTCCTGACCAGACATCTGTCTAGGGTTGCCCTGGGTAGACTGGGTGCTCACGGTGTTCAAGGGGAGTTCCTGACCAGACATCTGTCTAGGGTTGCCCTGGGTAGACTGGGTGCTCACGGTGTTCAAGGAGAGTTACTGACCAGACATCTGTCTAGGGTGGGTAGAGTGGGTGCTCACGGTGTTCAAGGGGAGTTCCTGACCAGACATCTGTCTAGGGTTGCCCTGGGTAGACTGGGTGCTCACGGTGTTCAAGGAGAGTTACTGACCAGACATCTGTCTAGGGTTGCCCTGGGTAGACTGGGTGCTCACGGTGTTCAAGGAGAGTTACTGACCAGACATCTGTCTAGGGTGGGTAGAGTGGGTGCTCACGGTGTTCAAGGGGAGTTCCTGACCAGACATCTGTCTAGGGTTGCCCCTGGTGTTCAAGGGGAGTTCCTGACCAGACATCTTTCTAGGGTTGCCCTGGGTAGACTGGGTGTTCAAGGGGAGTTCCTGACCAGACATCTTTCTAGGGTTGCCCTGGGTAGACTGGGTGTTCAAGGAGAGTTCCTGACCAGTTGACTTTCAGTTGGTACTGTGCTTCACGATTTATCAGATGGAATGCACTCAGCTCTGTCTTAGATGGATTTGCATGAAGTGTTTACTTCATAGGTATAGTGTTAGCTCACCCAGGGCCTGGAGTCTGTCTTCAACTTCTGTAAAGTCACTATCTTGTGCACCTATACCAAGGTGGTCTGCACAGGTGAAGCGATGGGTGTTGTCACTTCTTGGTTGGGCATTAGTAGGATGCTAGAGAAGAGTGGCCAACACACTGCCCTGTGGGAGGCCATTCTGGAGTCTTCTCCGTCTGTTCTTCTTACCTCCCAATTCAACAAAGAAGAGTCTGTTCTCAAGCATGCTTTCAATCTCTGTTTTAGTTCACTCAAGGATCTTATTGAGGAGATATCTAATGGTGCACTATGTCATAAGCAGCTGATAGGTCGACAAACACTGCACCAGTACCCATCCCTTCCTCGTAACCATCTTCGATGTACTGTGTGAGGTTGAGTACTGGTCCATTTTTTGACTTGCAGGGACGGAGACCAGAGCCTCCGGGAGTGAGTAGTCATCAACAGCCAGCCTGCTCAGGAGTGAGTAGTCATCAACAGCTAGCCTGCTCAGGAGTGAGTAGTCATCAACAGCCAGCCTGCTCAGGAGTGAGTAGTCATCAACAGCCAGCCTGCTCAGGAGTGAGTAGTCATCAACAGCCAGCCTGCTCAGGAGTGAGTAGTCATCAACAGCCAGCCTGCTCAGGAGTGAGTAGACATCAACAGCCAGCCTGCTCAGGAGTGAGTAGTCATCAACAGCCAGCCTGCTCAGGAGTGAGTAGTCATCAACAGCCAGCCTGCTCAGGAGTGAGTAGTCATCAACAGCCAGCCTGCTCAGGAGTGAGTAGTCATCAACAGCCAGCCTGCTCAGGAGTGAGTAGTCATCAACAGCCAGCCTGCTCAGGAGTGAGTAGACATCAACAGCCAGCCTGCTCAGGAGTGAGTAGTCATCAACAGCCAGCCTGCTCAGGAGTGAGTAGTCATCAACAGCCAGCCTGCTCAGGAGTGAGTAGTCATCAACAGCCAGCCTGCTCAGGAGTGAGTAGTCATCAACCAGGGTTGTATACAGAAATTTTGCCAAGGGGGGGCGAACTTGAGATATGGAAAAATAAGGGGGGGCGGAGAGCCTGGATGGTGCGGAAAGGGGACGTGCACCCTGGGCTTCCGCGTGGAGTACGAAAGTGTTTTACCCACAGGTATTTTTGCAGTACTAACTGTATATATAGCTGCTACTTATGATGGCATGCACTTTTTCTAAAATCTTTAGTACAACATTCCATCTTAAATATTTGCTGAAGTTGCATGCTACGGCAATCAGCATATATAGATTAGATATAGTCACTTGTCACTCGTATAATGGAGGTGGGCTTTTGTGAAATCGAATTATGTTGCATTCCATGCATTTTCTTACAAAATCATGGACAACAGGTTTCATACACAATTTTTCTCTAGTTCTCTAGGGGGTGGGGGGGGGGGTGGAAATGGTTGGTCACTTGGTGCCCTAATTTTTGTTAATATTTTCTTAACATGTTCACAAGTCGTAAAAGGGGGGTCTGGGGGGAAGATCCCCCCATATATTTTTTTGCTTTTACAATGTCTGAGGATAGCTATTTTGACTGACTACCAATGGCATTATGCTATACCGAACTATGGCTAGACTGTATATATTTCTCATGATATTGTAGCTGCTTGGAAAAAGGAGAGCATGTGTCATGACACGATGACATCACACACCACCACGTGCTCTCCTTTGTAGGTTTGTCACTTCTTTTGTTTCTCCTTCTTTCCCACTCCCTCTCTCTCAGTATTTTTAACTCAGTCCATTATGTCATGGTCTTCAAGTCTAGTCTTCAAGTCTAATCTTAGACATGATGTCATCACACGCCACCACGTGTTCTCCTTTGTAGGTTTGTCACTTCTTCAGTTCCCTCCTTCTTTCCCACTCTCTCTCAGTATTTTTAACTCAGTCCATTATGTCATGGTCTTAAAGTCATCACACACCACCACGTGTTCTCCTTTGTAGGTTTGTCACTTCTTCAGTTCCCTCCTTCTTTCCCACTCTCTCTCAGTATTTTTAACTCAGTCCATTCTTAAAGTCTCTATAAAAGAAACCTTACTAGCTGATTTCTCTTCATATTAATATGGATATTCGCTCATACTTTGCAAGTACTTCTCAAGCCTCTTCTCATGCTAATAGCAGCGATAGCGAAGATAGCAGAACAGATAGCTCTGAGCATGTCGAGGCATCTAGTCCTAGCCTTAGTCCTCCACCTTCAAAGAAAAGCAAGCAAAACAAACACCGCTCTTCTGTATCCACGAAGAGAAAATACTCTAAGAGCTGGGAGAAAGATTTCAGTTGGCTCTATTATGACGAGGATAGCGATGGTGCCTTTTGCAAGGTTTGCAAGCAATCTGGTCTGCAGCGTACTGGAGGAGTGTGGGTCACACAACCTTGCAGAAATTGGAAGAAAGCTGTTGA
This sequence comes from Cladorhizidae sp. MBARI D1340-BT2, assembly GCA_028752905.1. NCBI lineage: Eukaryota > Metazoa > Porifera > Demospongiae > Poecilosclerida > Cladorhizidae > Cladorhizidae sp. MBARI D1340-BT2. Next base: position 58,450,480 of record JAQNBH010000016.1, on the reverse strand, counting down.
AAAAATGAAAGCTCATGCGAGAAGTGACTTCCATATCCATGCAACTCAAGCTCTTTTTGCAGCTAAAGGAGCAGCCAAAGGTGGAACAGTTGTACAGCAACTCCAGAATGTTTTAGCTCGCAAAAGAGCTCAGAACAGAGCTGCAGTGAAGTGCCTGATCCTACTCACTCATTTTCTTACGAAAGAACAAGTTGCACATTCGACAAAATTTGAGAAGCTGGTTGACGTGGTGGTTCGATGTGGCAGCCAACATTTGAAGCAATTCTTAGAAACTGCACCAAGAAATGCTGTGTACACATCAAGATTGGCTGTGGTTGAATTCATCGAATCATTGGGGACATGGGTGGAGGAGTCGATTCTGAAGCGACTTCAAAAGGCACCTATGTACAGCCTCATGGCAGATGAGTGCACAGATGTCACCAACGTAGAAGAATTGTCTGTGTTTTGCCGCTGGGAGGAAGATGGTGTACCAGTAGAGTGCTTTCTGGAGCTTATTCCATTGAAGAAGGCTGATGCAGAGACCATCTATTCTAATCTCATCGATTGTTTAAAGAAGAAAGGTCTACAAGTCGGAAGAATAGTTGGATTGGGATTTGATGGAGCTGCAACTTTTTCTGGACGAAAGACCGGGGTTCAGGCACGTATCAAGAAACATACTCCTCACGCTCTGTTTATACACTGCCACTGTCACTTACTGCAGTTGGCTTGTGTGCAAGCTGCCAATAAAACTCCTGGAATTGCTCATGTTTACAGAACATTGACTACTCTTTGGAAGCATTTTCGCAATTCCCCCAAGCGAGCAGAGTGTCTGAAGGAGGTACAGCACGTTCTTGAACTTCCAGAAATGAAAGTGATCAAGCCATCTGACACACGCTGGCTGGCACATGAAAGGTGTGTCAAAGCTGTCAAAGCAAGTTATTCTGCAATTGTAATCACCATTGGGAACATCTACGAGACGTCCCACGAGCCAGAAGCTCTTGGAATCCATGGTGCCCTCTGCAAATTGTCTACGATTGCAGCTATATATTTGCTTGATTTCACTCTACCACAAGTAGCCAAGCTCAGCAAAGCACTTCAGGCAGAGCAGCTTGACCTCTCGTTGATATCATTCCTTGTTGATGCTACTGTTAAATCCTTGGATGATGCAGTTTTGCCTGGAGCGAACTGGGTGTTGGAGCTTCTTGAAAACGTTGAAGACTTGAAGTCATCTACAAAGGTGTCTATTGACGCTGATAAAATACTTTCGTTCCAGAATGTTGTTGGTAAGCCTTTTGTTGCTGATTTAAAGGCCAACATAACAAGCCGATTTTCTTCATCCAACGCTGTTGTATCAGCATTGTCTATATTCGATCCACGGAAAGTTCCAAAACCAGATTCAGTATCTTTTCCCACTTATGGAGACACGTCTATTGAGAAACTGATTGCTCACTACGGAGAAGATAGAGATGCAGAAACATTGGATGGAGAAGAAACAGTGAAGACAGCCATGATTTCCACTGAAATACTTACAGAGTGGAAAACATTCCGCCAGCTGTTAGTCAAGCAACCACGGGATACTACTGCATCACAGCTGAAAGAACTTGTTTCAAACGACATGCTCAAGGCCATGTTTCCCAATTTGCACAAGATTGCCTCCATCTGCTTATCGATTCCAGTTTCTACTGCTTCTGTGGAGAGAAGCTTCTCACAGATGAAGATGATCAAGACTCGTTTGCGTAATTCTCTAAGTGACTGCAGCCTTTCTCACCTTATGAGGATTGCTATAGAGGCACCAGAAGTACTCTCTGAGAGCGACCTTGAAGAGATTGTGGACGTATGGCAGAGAAAACCAAGAAGAACCTCAGTTTGACATTCCTATCATTTGAACCTGATATCATAAGCTTATTACACCTTTCTTGTATTACACCTTTCTTGACATTATTAATTTTAAAAAAATCTCTAATTTCAAGGGGGGGGCGAGAATGATACAAGGGGGGGCGAATGCCCGCCCCCCCCTAAATACACCCCTGATCAACAGCCAGCCTGCTCAGGAGTGAGTAGTCATCAACAGCCAGCCTGCTCAGGAGTGAGTAGTCATCAACAGCCAGCCTGCTCAGGAGTGAGTAGACATCAACAGCCAGCCTGCTCAGGAGTGAGTAGTCATCAACAGCCAGCCTGCTCAGGAGTGAGTAGTCATCAACAGCCAGCCTGCTCAGGAGTGAGTAGTCATCAACAGCCAGCCTGCTCAGGAGTGAGTAGTCATCAACAGCCAGCCTGCTCAGGAGTGAGTAGTCATCAACAGCCAGCCTGCTCAGGAGTGAGTAGTCATCAACAGCCAGCCTGCTCAGGAGTGAGTAGTCATCAACAGCCAGCCTGCTCAGGAGTGAGTAGTCATCAACAGCCAGCCTGCTCAGGAGTGAGTAGTCATCAACAGCCAGCCTGCTCAGGAGTGAGTAGTCATCAACAGCCAGCCTGCTCAGGAGTGAGTAGTCATCAACAGCCAGCCTGCTCAGGAGTGAGTAGACATCAACAGCCAGCCTGCTCAGGAGTGAGTAGTCATCAACAGCCAGCCTGCTCAGGAGTGAGTAGACATCAACAGCCAGCCTGCTCAGGAGTGAGTAGTCATCAACAGCCAGCCTGCTCAGGAGTGAGTAGTCATCAACAGCCAGCCTGCTCAGGAGTGAGTAGTCATCAACAGCCAGCCTGCTCAGGAGTGAGTAGTCATCAACAGCCAGCCTGCTCAGGAGTGAGTAGTCATCAACAGCCAGCCTGCTCAGGAGTGAGTAGTCATCAACAGCCAGCCTGCTCAGGAGTGAGTAGTCATCAACAGCCAGCCTGCTCAGGAGTGAGTAGTCATCAACAGCCAGCCTGCTCAGGAGTGAGTAGTCATCAACAGCCAGCCTGCTCAGGAGTGAGTAGTCATCAACAGCCAGCCTGCTCAGGAGTGAGTAGACATCAACAGCCAGCCTGCTCAGGAGTGAGTAGTCATCAACAGCCAGCCTGCTCAGGAGTGAGTAGTCATCAACAGCCAGCCTGCTCAGGAGTGAGTAGTCATCAACAGCCAGCCTGCTCAGGAGTGAGTAGACATCAACAGCCAGCCTGCTCAGGAGTGAGTAGTCATCAACAGCCAGCCTGCTCAGGAGTGAGTAGTCATCAACAGCCAGCCTGCTCAGGAGTGAGTAGACATCAACAGCCAGCCTGCTCAGGAGTGAGTAGTCATCAACAGCCAGCCTGCTCAGGAGTGAGTAGTCATCAACAGCCAGCCTGCTCAGGAGTGAGTAGACATCAACAGCCAGCCTGCTCAGGAGTGAGTAGTCATCAACAGCCAGCCTGCCTCTAGGGGGACTCGTAATGGCCGACGAAAAAAACTTTCTCGGCTGAAATTCACTTTGGAATCTTGTTAGTATCAAATAATCAATCTTCTTAGTATCATAATTAGTATCATAATCAACTTGTTAGTATCATTATCATTGTTAGTGTCATAATCAATCTTATCCGCAAAACACAACAAACCTGTCTTAATTCTTCATGAAAAACCTGTAGCCACAAGAACATTAACTGAGTCTACTTTCTGCCCATTACATTTGTCGTAATTGTACCAGAAACCTCGAAATGTCCAATTCTTTAATCCTCCGTTTGTTGATTCAGCGCTAATTGTCTGTTTCTTGGTAAAGAGTAGTCGTTTCATAAAAAATGTTTGTGTATATAGTGGAGCTGAGTCAGCATGCAGCTGCATATTGTTGAAATAGAACTTGCAAGAGCACACCAATGGTGTCCACAACTATTGACCTGACCCTTGACCTGTGATGAACACAACACTGCTTTTTTAAAATCTGTAATGTTTGCTGTTTATAGGTAAAGGGTCCTCTAAATAATGTGGTCTGCATTAAATGTATAGGTAAAGGTTCCTCTAAATAATGTGGTCTGCATTATATGAATCGGTACGGTAAAGGGTCCTCTAAATAATGTGGTCTGCATTATATGTATAGGTAAAGGTTCCTCTAAATAATGTGGTCTGCATTATATGAATAGGGTAAAGGGTCCTCTAAATAATGTGTAGTCTTTGGTGAATTCTGGTGTGATTTCTTTATTTGCTAAATAGTAATGCCAATTAAACATTTTAGTCTTATGGACTCACTGGAATGTAGTATCGGGAGTGATTGATTGCCGATCATTTTTCACCCTCCCCGTCTGGCGTGTGTGATTGTTTTAGGCTCTATACACACAAAGTTGTCAAGTCCGATGGCAATAAGAAAGGGCGTCTACGAGGGGTGTGTTGCTGTGCAGAGGGAAGGGCATGCGATCCATTGGACAAGCAGTTTGGGACGCTTATCCCCTGGTGCCTCCCTCACACTGGCAACAGGCACAACCACTGGGCCGGTCTCTATGGCAGACTCGAGTGGGACGGCTACTTCTCTACCACAGTGACGAACCCTGAACCCATGGGCAAACAGGCAAGTATGAACCTTGACCTTACTCGAATCCTTTTAACCTCTCATGTGCCTATAGGGGCGTGTGCTGCACCCAGAGCAGCATCGGGTGGTGAGTGTGCGCGAGTGTGCACGTTCCCAGGGATTCCTCGACAGCTTTAAATTCTTTGGCAGCATTTTAGACCGACATAGACAAGTGGGGAATGCTGTGCCCCCGCCTCTGGCCTTGGCCATCGCCAGGGAAATCAAGAGAGCAATGTTGGAGAAGGATGTGCCAAGGTGTGTGCTCACCTCACAGTGTTGGTGTCATCTCACCTCTCTCCTCACAGTGTTGGTGTCATCTCACCTCTCTCCTCACAGTGTTGGTGTCATCTCACCTCTCTCCTCACAGTGTTGGTGTCATCTCACCTCTCTCCTCACAGTGTTGATGTCATCTCACCTCTCTCCTCACAGTGTTGGTGTCATCTCACCTCTCTCCTCACAGTGTTGGTGTCATCTCGCCTCTCTCCTCACAGTGTTGGTGTCATCTCGCCTCTCCCCTCACAGTGTTGGTGTCATCTCACCTCTCTCCTCACAGTGTTGGTGTCATCTCGCCTCTCTCCTCACAGTGTTGGTGTCATCTCGCCTCTCCCCTCACAGTGTTGGTGTCATCTCACCTCTCTCCTCACAGTGTTGGTGTCATCTCACCTCTCACCTCGCAGTGTTGTTGTCATCTCACCTCTCTCCTCACAGTGTTGGTGTCATCTCACCTCTCTCCTCACAGTGTTGGTGTCATCTCACCTCTCTCCTCACAGTGTTGGTGTCATCTCGCCTCTCCCCTCACAGTGTTGGTGTCATCTCACCTCTCTCCTCACAGTGTTGGTGTCATCTCGCCTCTCTCCTCACAGTGTTGGTGTCATCTCGCCTCTCCCCTCACAGTGTTGGTGTCATCTCACCTCTCTCCTCACAGTGTTGGTGTCATCTCACCTCTCCCCTCACAGTGTTGGTGTCATCTCACCTCTCTCCTCACAGTGTTGGTGTCATCTCACCTCTCTCCTCACAGTGTTGGTGTCATCTCACCTCTCTCCTCACAGTGTTGGTGTCATCTCACCTCTCTCCTCACAGTGTTTGTGTCCTCTCACCTCTCTCCTCACAGTGTTGGTGTCATCTGACCTCTCACCTCACAGTGTTGGTGTCATCTCACCTCTCCCCTCACAGTGTTGGTGTCATCTCACCTCTCTCCTCACAGTGTTGGTGTCATCTCACCTCTCTCCTCACAGTGTTGGTGTCATCTCACCTCTCCCCTCACAGTGTTGGTGTCATCTCACCTCTCTCCTCACAGTGTTGGTGTCATCTCACCTCTCTCCTCACAGTGTTGGTGTCATCTCACCTCTCCCCTCACAGTGTTGGTGTCATCTCACCTCTCTCCTCACAGTGTTGGTGTCATCTCACCTCTCCCCTCACAGTGTTGGTGTCATCTCACCTCTCCTCACAGTGTTGGTGTCATCTCACCTCTCTCCTCACAGTGTTGGTGTCATCTGACCTCTCTCCTCACAGTGTTGGTGTCATCTCACCTCTCTCCTCACAGTGTTGGTGTCATCTCACCTCTCACCTCACAGTGTTGGTGTCATCTCACCTCTCCCCTCACAGTGTTGGTGTCATCTCACCTCTCACCTCACAGTGTTGGTGTCATCTCACCTCTCTCCTCACAGTGTTGGTGTCATCTCACCTCTCTCCTCACAGTGTTGGTGTCATCTCACCTCTCCCCTCACAGTGTTGGTGTCATCTCACCTCTCTCCTCACAGTGTTGGTGTCATCTCACCTCTCTCCTCACAGTGTTGATGTCATCTCACCTCACAGACATGGGTTCATCTCACCTCTCACCTCACAGACATGGGTTATATACATGTATATATATTGATTATTGAGAAGGTGATTTTAATATATATATATATACATACATAATTATGATGATTGCCCATACTTTCCTGTTCCTCAGAAGTGCAGGAGCAGACTGAAGGCCTGTCTCTGTGGGTGAAAATATACCTCCCATAATGTTAACTAACTGTGTACTCTGAACTCTATTGCAGTACATATTTAACTTGTAAATATCCATCACATGTTTGTTGTGCCTGTGTGTAGATGTATATACTGAGACACTGGTCCTGTGTGTAGATGTGTATACTGAGACACTGGTCCTGTGTGTAGATGTGTATACTGAGACACTGGTCCTGTGTGTAGATGTATATACTGAGACACTGGTCCTGTGTGTAGATGTATATACTGAGACACTGGTCCTGTGTGTAGATGTATATACTGAGACACTGGTCCTGTGTGTAGATGTATATACTGAGACACTGGTCCTGTGTGTAGATGTATATACTGAGACACTGGTCCTGTGTGTAGATGTATATACTGAGACACTGGTCCTGTGTGTAGATGTATAATACTGAGACACTGGTCCTGTGTGTAGATGTATATACTGAGACACTGGTCCTGTGTGTAGATGTATATACTGTGCCCCTGGTCCTGTGAATAGATGTATATACTGTGCCCCTGGTCCTGTGTGTAGATGTATATACTGAGACACTGGTCCTGTGTGTAGATGTATATACTGAGACACTGGTCCTGTGTGTAGATGTATATACTGAGACACTGGTCCTGTGTGTAGATGTATATACTGAGACACTGGTCCTGTGTGTAGATGTATATACTGAGACACTGGTCCTGTGTGTAGATGTGTATACTGAGACACTGGTCCTGTGTGTAGATTATATACTGAGACACTGGTCCTGTGTGTAGATGTATATACTGAGACACTGGTCCTGTGTGTAGATGTGTATACTGAGACACTGGTCCTGTGTGTAGATGTGTATACTGAGACACTGGTCCTGTGTGTAGATGTATATACTGAGACACTGGTCCTGTGTGTAGATGTATATACTGAGACACTGGTCCTGTGTGTAGATGTATATACTGAGACACTGGTCCTGTGTGTAGATGTATATACTGAGACACTGGTCCTGTGTGTAGATGTATATACTGAGACACTGGTCCTGTGTGTAGATGTATATACTGAGACACTGGTCCTGTGTGTAGATGTATAATACTGAGACACTGGTCCTGTGTGTAGATGTATATACTGAGACACTGGTCCTGTGTGTAGATGTATATACTGTGCCCCTGGTCCTGTGAATAGATGTATATACTGTGCCCCTGGTCCTGTGTGTAGATGTATATACTGAGACACTGGTCCTGTGTGTAGATGTATATACTGAGACACTGGTCCTGTGTGTAGATGTATATACTGAGACACTGGTCCTGTGTGTAGATGTATATACTGAGACACTGGTCCTGTGTGTAGATGTATATACTGAGACACTGGTCCTGTGTGTAGATGTGTATACTGAGACACTGGTCCTGTGTGTAGATTATATACTGAGACACTGGTCCTGTGTGTAGATGTATATACTGAGACACTGGTCCTGTGTGTAGATGTATATACTGAGACACTGGTCCTGTGTGTAGATGTATATACTGAGACACTGGTCCTGTGTGTAGATGTATATACTGAGACACTGGTCCTGTGTGTAGATGTATATACTGTAATACTCTTGTGTTTATATACTATCTGTAAAACTCGTTATGAAGCATGCAGAAGATAATAGCACTGAATCCACAAGCGGACACTTATAATAATTACACATTCAGAATGCAAATATAAACTGGTTGGTATAGGAACCGGTCCAATTGTCACTCCTCAGCTCCTTAGACATCACTAGCACCAAGTCATGAATGGCTGACCTATAACTGTGAGTGAGGGCTGGACTTCCTCCAAGGAGGTGGTTTTCACAGTGTCTGCTACCTTTACACAAACTTAAGCATGTGTTTGGTTGAGCAAGGACCAATCCTTGATCCTGTTGGTGATGATGCATGTGGTTGGGAGCCATCATCGCCTGCACAGCACAGCCATCGTAGGCCATTTTGTTTAGGAATAGACCTCATGTAGTTTTTTGTATTGTCAATACCTCCAAAATTATGCAACATATTGTGACAAACTAAATTAGAGCTCCCTAACGCAGCAGTTGGCTAGGAAGGCTACACTCTACCTAGAGCTCTCTTTAATGCAGCAGTTGGCTAGGAAGGCTACACTCTACCTAGAGCTCTCTTTAATGCAGCAGTTGGCTAGGAAGGCTTCACTCTACCTAGAGCTCTCTTTAATGCAGCAGTTGGCTAGGAAGGCTACACTCTACCTAGAGCTCTCTTTAATGCAGCAGTTGGCTAGGAAGGCTACACTCTACCTAGAGCTCTCTTTAATGCAGCAGTTGGCTAGGAAGGCTACACTCTACCTAGAGCTCTCTTTAATGCAGCAGTTGGCTAGGAAGGCTACACTCTACCTAGAGCTCTCTTTAATGCAGCAGTTGGCCAGGAAGGCTACACTCTACCTAGAGCTCTCTTTAATGCAGCAGTTGGCTAGGAAGGCTACACTCTACCTAGAGCTCTCTTTAATGCAGCAGTTGGCTAGGAAGGCTACACTCTACCTAGAGCTCTCTTTAATGCAGCAGTTGGCTATATATACTCCACCCCAGAGCCTTTTTGTGTGTGGACAAGTCAAATCCAATATATAATTACGCAACAAAAATTGTGTGTGTAGCAGAGATAAGCAGCTGCTTGCTATCATTGAGCGAAGCGAGACGTGATCGAATGATCCCTTTTTGCTTTGTGTGTACATCACTCATGACATGCAATGAAGGGAACCTTTTCATTGAGTATATTTGCTGCATAGGCAAAGATTCTATATTAGATAATTAAATGGATGACATCATCTTTGGGGGCACTGATGGGGGCCCAAGGAGCAGCAGTTCCACTCCATAATGCAAGAGCAACAACAACATCAACAGCAAGAGCAACAACAACAGCAAGAGCAACAACAAAATCAGGGCGGATGCCTAACCTCTGGCCCTGAAGACCTCCCAACAAAATTTGGACCCAAGCCACCCAGGGACTCAATAACCCGAGGGATAAAGGTTAGCCCAGCAGAATGACTAGCATCTGAGTGGGTGGCTATCTTCCTCTCCATGCCTACATGGGGCATTGAGAGTGTGCCCTTGTCTGGAGCCAGTTCCTTCCATAAGCTGCTGAATGACATCAAAAGCAGCAGCATCTCCATAGGGAGGAGCACAGAGTGGGGCAGGTGTGTGAGCTGGCAATGAGAGCTGGCATTTCTTAACAGAGTGTGAGTAGCAGATTGAGCTATCCCTGATGGCATCATGACGATGAATACTATCCCCGTTCACATATTCCACCTGGTGGTCCCCAAAAGGTCAGACACAACCTGGTGGGGGGTGTAAGGAGTAACTATCTTTTTAAACATTTCAACATCGAGCCAGTACTGGAGGCAGAGATCCTGATCCAATGGAGCCAAGCTGGTTTGTCGGCACCCAGAGCCAAAGCAGAGGACATATGAGAAGAAGCTTCAGGAGTCCACCTCAGGATTCTAGTGACAAGGCCTGCTACTATTCTACTACTATTACTGCTGTTGCTACTCTACTACTATTACTACTATTGCTGCTACTACTCTACTACTATTGCTACTGCTACTACTCTACTACTATTACTACTATTGCTGCTACTACTCTACTACTATTGCTACTGCTACTACTCTACTACTATTACTACTGCTGCTACTACTATTACTACTCTGCTGTTGCTACTATTACTACTACTGCTGCTACTACTCTACTACTATTGCTACTGCTACTAATATTACTACTGCTGCTACTACTATTGCTACTGCTACTACTACTGCTGCTACTGCTATTATTTTCTTTGGTTCTTCCTTTTGCTTCAGTGCTCACTGTTCAGTTATTGTCATGGTGATGCTCACTATTGTTCAGCTATTGTATGTCGTCATGGTGATGCCCACTATTGTCCAGCTGTTGTATGTTGTCATGGTGATTTTCACTTGTTCAGCTATTGTATGTTGTGATGCTCACTATTGTTCAGCTATTGTATGTCGTCATGGTGATGCCCACTATTGTCCAGCTGTTGTATGTTGTCATGGTGATTTTCACTTGTTCAGCTATTGTATGTTGTGATGCTCACTATTGTTCAGCTGTTGTCATGGTGATGCCCACTATTGTCCAGCTGTTGTATGTTGTCATGGTGATTTTCACTTGTTCAGCTATTGTATGTTGTGATGCTCACTATTGTTCAGCTGTTGTATGTTGTCATGGTGATGCTCACTATTGTTCAGCTGTTGTATGTTGTCATGGTGATGATCACTATTGTTCAGCTGCTGTATGTTGTCATGGTGATGCTCACTATTGTTCAGCTGTTGTATGTTGTCATGGTGATGATCACTATTGTTCAGCTGTTGTGTCAGGGTGATGCTCACTATTGTTCAGCTGTAGTATGTTGTCATGGTGATGCTCACTATTGTTCAGCTGTTGTCAGGGTGATGCTCACTATTGTTCAGCTGCTGTATGTTGTCATGGTGATGGTCACTATTGTTCAGCTGTTGTCATGGTGATGCTCACTATTGTTCAGCTGTTGTCATGGTGATGCTCACTATTGTTCAGCTGTTGTCGTGGTGATGCTCACTTGTTCAGCTGTTGTCATGGTGATGCTCACTATTGTTCAGCTGTTGTCATGGTGATGCTCACTATTGTTCAGCTGTTGTATGTTGTCATGGTGATGATCACTATTGTTCAGCTGTTGTGTCAGGGTGATGCTCACTATTGTTCAGCTGTAGTATGTTGTCATGGTGATGCTCACTATTGTTCAGCTGTTGTATGTTGTCATGGTGATGATCACTATTGTTCAGCTGTTGTCAGGGTGATGCTCACTATTGTTCAGCTGCTGTATGTTGTCATGGTGATGGTCACTATTGTTCAGCTGTTGTCATGGTGATGCTCACTATTGTTCAGCTGTTGTCATGGTGATGCTCACTATTGTTCAGCTGTTGTCATGGTGATGCTCACTTGTTCAGCTGTTGTCATGGTGATGCTCACTATTGTTCAGCTGTTGTCATGGTGATGCTCACTATTGTTCAGCTGTTGTCATGGTGAGCTCACTATTGTTCAGCTGTTGTATGTTGTCATGGTGAATAATGAAAACTCTGATGAACATTTCCTGGAGCGTGTCCCAGATAACATGATGTATATATTGGCAGTGTCCACCAAGGAGTGGTGCTTGTCTTCAAGCTCTCCCCAATTCAGGTTAGGTCTGGCTACCGTGTGAGTTGCTGCGGGGCTTCGACTAGTTCCTCCTTGTGTTGCACCCACACATGTCAGCACTGTGGGACTGAGGTGGACCACCTGGCCACCCATGGGCTCAGTTGTAAGAAGAGTGAATGGCTAATTGTTATATCAATAATGTTATATACAGAGCTGTGACCACGGCACGCACCCCTTCAAGCTAGAACCATCAGGTCCGGACTGCATGACGCCAAGCGACTGGATGGGGCAATGACATTCCCATGGAAGAATGGCGTGGAACACAACTTGCCCTCCCTGACACCCTAGCCCAGTCTCACTGATGCTGGAGCTGACCTGGCTGAGGAGATGAATCAGCCAAGTACGCCAGCGTAGGGCCTGGCTATTGCTTCACACCTGTGGCTATTCAGACTTTGGGGGCCATTGGGAAGAGTTCGCTGAAAGAGGCAAAGTACTGGAGAGGTGGAGGAAAGAGCACCCTCAGCATCTCTCCATTGCTGAACAGAGAAGGAATGCAGAATCCATGGTGGGGCCAGTGGGGAGCTGGTCAGGACTGCACTTGCATGAGCATCTATGGTGGGGCCAGTGGGGAGCTGGTCAGGACTGCACTTGCATGAGCATCCATGGTGGGGCCAGTGGGGAGCTGGTCAGGACTGCACTTGCATGAGCATCCATGGTGGGGCCAGTGGGGAGCTGGTCAGGACTGCACTTGCATGAGCATCCATGGTGGGGCCAGTGGGGAGCTGGTCAGGACTGCACTTGCATGAGCATCCATGGTGGGGCCAGTGAGGAGCTGGGGACTGGGCTTGCATGAGCATCCATGGTGGTGCCAGTGGGGAGCTGGTCAGGACTGCACCTGTTCAAACATCTTTAAAAACTTATTTTTGTCACCTATTGCTTTTGTTATGGGGGTGCTAGGGGTACTTAAAAAAAAAAGAAGTTAACCTCAAATACAACTGATCATAACTTTTTTGTTTCTACTCCTATGAACATATCAAAAGATAGCCCACTTGTCATGCTTTCAAATGATATGCATAACATACTTTCTTTTTGTCCTCCTTCAAGGTAACTCAAAGAAGCAAGCACCATTGAAGAAGATGCCGCCCACTCCCCACCCTTACTAGTATTTTGTATTGCCTTGTAATTGCTTCAGTGGCTAGAGCACTACAAATTGAATGGTTTAGAATATTTATTTTTTAATCCACTAGTAATGGCAGAGTACAAATGTAAAATTTTACCTTAGATCATCAATAACTTCACAAAAGAGGCAATGATTTTTTTTTAACCATTCAATTTGTAGAGTAAAGACGGCTATAAAATGTTAGACATAAAATTTTTATTGAAATGAGTTATTGTGGGCGGGAGGCAAGGAATCAACATTTTTGACCAAAAAAAGTTATAGCAATGTAAACATTGAAGTTTGGGTTTGCACTACAGCCCCCCCTTTTTTTACTTGTGGTTACAACTTTAGAGCTCCGTAGATTCTGCAAACTTCATTGTATGGACTTGATATATAGCTCAAAAGATAGGTCTCTCTTTTGATACTAAAATATGTTTCATAGGATAACTATAGGCAAGTTACTAGACCCTAAAGAGGAGGGACCTCAAAAACCTGCATCCCAAAGTCCCCATCCAGATTGGTGCTCATCACCTTTTGATTAGGCGTTAAATATTTATTACCTGGTCAAGCGTGTGGGTGGAAAATTGAAGGCGTTGCTTTTACAACGCGCGCTTGACCAGGTAATACATTTTTAACGCCTAATCAAAAAGGTGATTGCATAGAGGCGTCTAGCCACTCGTACCATTTTTTTTCTTTTTTCACTTAACAATCTGGAGTTATCTTGGCGGAGGTTGAGGCGATTCAGGCTTTTGAGGTCCCTCAGCTTTAGAGTCTAGTAACTTTCCCATAGTTATATCTATGAAAGATATTTTAGTATTATTATTATTATTATTATTATGAACTTTACAGCCATGTTGACAGGTGTGAAATGTGTGTGAGTGATATTGGAAATAATGATTGCTGAAGGTCAATGAACCAAGAACTGGTGAAGCCTGAAAATGAAGAAAAGAAAAAGTAAAAGGAACAATACAGAGTTAATCAGAGTTAATCAGGGGTCCTATTAATATTGATCATATGGCATGGTGCGCAAGGACAAAGATAGTGAAAAGTGCATGTGTCGGCTGGGTCAAAGTGATTTAGGAAATAATGCCATAAGTACGGTACCAGTTGTTTCTTGATAGATAATAGTGATTGTGAAATGTCAATAGGAGGCAGTGCATTCCATAGTAGTACAATGCGGTTGAAGTAGAAATGTCTACTGTTGGAGGAGCGAGTGAATTTGTAGTTTAATTTGTGAAGTGAAGATGACCGAGTAGGGTTGGTAGAGAATGATATGTATTTTTGTATGTCAAAGTTGCTCGAACGATCCTTTAACGATTTTACAAGGAAGAGGATGTCTTGCAGTTCGAACCAGTACATCAGTGGTAGTAAGTTTAAGGTAATGAGTCTGGATTTGTAGTCTGATGTGTGATCATTCAAAATGTATTTTGTAGTTCGACGTTGGACCTTTTCCAGCAGAGAGATGTCCTTTAAAAGGCGAGGTCTCCAAAGCTGAGAGCAATAGGTTATTTTAGACCTTATCAATGAGATGTATAGGGATTTTTTTACAACTGTAGAAGATGAGGATTGGAAGGTTCTCCTTATCAGGTTAAGAGCAAAATAAGCGTTTCTGCATATTTTGGAAATATGTTCTGACCAGGAGAGGTTGCATGTGGTGAAGATTCCTAGATCTCTCTGACCATCAGTGTGAGGAATGACAGTTCCGTTTACACTGTAAGTGTGGGGATCCTTTTTGGTTAGCGAGATTCTCATTGCAGAGCATTTAGATTCATTCAATTGTAGATTCCATTTCTTACACCAGCATGTTATGGTTGTTAAGTCAATCTGCAATAAATTATAGTCTTCGGGAGAGGAGATTGATTTGACAAGTTTGATGTCGTCGGCAAACATGTAGGATGATGAGAAACTAATAGCTGCTGGTATGTCGTTTACATACACCAGGAATAAAAGTGGCCCCAGAATACTGCCCTGTGGAACCCCTGATATGACAGGTAGTTTGGTAGATGAAAAACCTTCTAGTTCCACATAGTGGTGTCTGTTTGATAGGTAATTTTGGAACCACAGCCAGAGGGGGCCAGTGATACCCATGAGCCAAAGCTTGTAGAGGAGTTCCGAGTGTGGCACTGAATCAAAGGCCTTTGAAAAGTCTAGAAAGATAATGTCAGAAACGTTGTGAAGTTCAATTGCATCATAAACAGTTGAATATGTTGTGAGAAGGTTCGTCAGGCATGATCTTTTCTGCATAAATCCGAACTGTTCCCTACTAATTAAAGGTCCAAGAAATGGTATGATTTTTTTGTAAATGATAGATTCCAGTACCTTAGATACAACACTGAGCAAAGATATGGGTCTGTAGTTGTGGACACTTGAAATGTCACCTTTTTTGAAAATCGGCTTAATTTTTTGAATTTTCCATTCAACGGGTATAGAGGAAGATCGGAGACTATGCTCAAATAGGTTAGTGATTGGCTCAGAAAGAGAGGCTGCACAATGTTTGAATATTAGTGGGCTAATGCTGTCACATCCAGGAGCTTTGGTTGGGTCTAGCGTATGAAGGGCATCCAGAACATCTTCTATCGTTATGTTGATTGTAGAAAGTTGCGACTGGGGTGAAGGTAATTTGTGGAAAGGAGGTAGTATAAAGTTGCTCTTGGTAAATACAGAGTTGAAATAGTTGTTAAATAACTCAGCTTTTTGAGAAGGGTCAGTAATAGGAATAGAGTCGTGAATGATGACGTTGGATATCTTTTTATTTTTGGAGAGCTGATTGATGTACCCATATAATTTCTTACTGTTAGAGTGGAAAGAAAATACTAGGTTTTCTATGTAGGAAGTTTTTGAAGATAAGATTAACTTTTGCAGATCCCGTTCCATGTTTGACAAAGTGTCGAAATGTTGTAAAGAAGGATTTCGCTTGATTTTGCGTCGCAGTGTATGAATTTGATTAACTTGATGCCTAATTTGGGGGTTGAACCACTTTGGAGATTTGTGTGATGAAGCTCTGAACTTAGGAATGAACAAGTCACATGCTGATGTTGTTTCAGACTTTATCTGAGTCCAAAGTAGATTCACATCGGAAACAGGATAGTGATGTAACTTGTTTAAGGACTGCAATAGGTGGTTGGCCAAACCCTCTAGGTCAGCTTTAGCGTAGTTGTTAAGAAGTAGCGAAGGAGGAGGTTTATATTTGTTGAGAGAGCACAAAACATTAAATGAAAGAAGGAAGTGGTCTGATTTGAGGTTACAGAAATTAGAGTCGATGTGAAGGGAACATATTCGATCTGGGAAGTTGGTAATAATCAGATCCAGAATATTACCGGAGGAGTGAGTTGTGTTCGTAACTAATTGTACTAGATTAGATGAGATTAGTGTATCACAGAAAAGAGAGCTAGTTGTTGATGACGCTGACATTGAGGACCAGTTAACGTCTGGAAGATTGAAATCTCCGACTATTACTAGGTGTGCATCATTTGGTATTGATTTTAGGCACGAGCATATTTCTTGCATGACGGGTGGAGAGATGAGTGGTGGAGCATACACACAACATAGAAAGAGAGGGATAGGAGAAAGCAGTTCGACTATAATCAGTTCGGCTGAAGAAGCTGTTGAAATCAGAACAGATGGGATTTGATCTGAAATGGCAATCATTACTCCTCCTCCTCTAGAGCCCCTATCTCGCCGATACAAGTTGTAATTTGTAGGGAGAATTTCAGTGTTCGTGGTTGATTTAGTAAGCCAGGTTTCCGTAATGGCTATAATACTGGGATATTTACTGTAGACTAGAGAATGGAAGAGTGACAGTTTGTTGTTTAAGCTTCGGGAGTTCCAGACAAGAGTGTTGATGCATCCTGAGGATAGTCATTGAGAGGAGTTAATATTAGGGGAGACATGGTTTGGGTAAACAGGGTGGGTCGGAGGAAGATTGGAATTGGTTGGTGTTTGGCTGGGAGTGTCACTGCTGGCGTATTGGATGTTTTGAGTGTCATTTGTGGCTTGCTTTGGGATAGGAGACCTAGTCTTCGCTATAAAGACCTGATTGACCACCTCGCCAATCAGGTTGGAGCCTTGAAAAAGCTTGTTATTTCTGATTTTGATTAGTTTACGATCAGTACCAGAGTTAATAAGAGATCTACGCTGTTGCAGTAGTAAAGACTCGGTTAACATTTCAGAGGGGGACTGATGGCGTTTGATTGAGATGTTAGGAGAGTTTCTTAGGGATGATCTGTTTGAAAGAATAGTGCTTACATCACAGGATCTAGAGAACTTGACTAGAAGGGGACGATTTTTTTGGTCAGAGTACTTTCCAAGTCTTATGCTATCCCGAATGGAATGGTCTGAGAAGGAGGAGAGTAGAGGAGAAATTATCGACCCAGCCACCTTTAGATCGTTTTCAATTCTCTTATATTTGGGGGTTCCTTTCTGGCACTCTTTCAAACCGTATAGGACTATATTGTACTTACGCTCGTGGTTAGAGGGTACAGTTGGGGTTGGAAGCTTATGTGAACCAGTTGACACCATAGTAGCATAGGAAGGAGAGCCCTTTTCGATGAAGGCTTCAGAGAGCACTGCGTTAGCCGATTCGCCTACGGCTTGCTGCTGGGGCAAGGTTTTATTTATGGATGTCAGCTTTGCCTTTAAGTCCTGCATGTCCTGTGCGAGTTGAAGCATAGTCTTTTTGAGCGAGACCAGCTCAGATTCCTGGGTTGCTATTTTCAGTTCTTGGCTTTGAAGTCTGCAATGAGGACAGGAGAATGGGGTTTTGGAACTAGAGGCAATTTGGAAAGCATTCTTTGAGAGGCTAACACATTTCCTATGCATCCATGCATTACAAATTCCCTCACAGAAAATGGACTCCTGGCCATTTTGATGAACGGTAGCATCTACTATGATTTCAAGGCAGACTGGACAGTTGTGTCCAGGTGAGTCAGAGACTTCCATGAGAGTTGCTAGTTTTGGGAGGCATCTCTGGCACAAGCCCTGAAGTTGCAGACGTTGCAGGTGGGGAGGTTTGTCGGGTTGAGGATGGAATGGGGGGGGGCAGGGACCTCCAAAAGAACTGCTGAACTCAGACAAACCAATTATGGTGTGTACTAAATAGATATCTCCGTTTCTTGTTGATTTGAATTGGATTCTGTAGGTCACTTACTAGATAGAGACAAACTAGAGAGCCAGCTAGATTGTAAATACTGGCTAAATCAAGTCAAGAATTCAAATCTTACAAACTCGCGATCAAGTCAAAACTACCAGCTGATGGTAACCTTAACCGTTTAAACGGAACTGTCATTCCTCACACTGATGGTCAGAGAGATCTAGGAATCTTCACCACATGCAACCTCTCCTGGTCAGAACATATTTCCAAAATATGCAGAAACGCTTATTTTGCTCTTAACCTGATAAGGAGAACCTTCCAATCCTCATCTTCTACAGTTGTAAAAAAATCCCTATACATCTCATTGATAAGGTCTAAAATAACCTATTGCTCTCAGCTTTGGAGACCTCGCCTTTTAAAGGACATCTCTCTGCTGGAAAAGGTCCAACGTCGAACTACAAAATACATTTTGAATGATCACACATCAGACTACAAATCCAGACTCATTACCTTAAACTTACTACCACTGATGTACTGGTTCGAACTGCAAGACATCCTCTTCCTTGTAAAATCGTTAAAGGATCGTTCGAGCAACTTTGACATACAAAAATACATATCATTCTCTACCAACCCTACTCGGTCATCTTCACTTCACAAATTAAACTACAAATTCACTCGCTCCTCCAACAGTAGACATTTCTACTTCAACCGCATTGTACTACTATGGAATGCACTGCCTCCTATTGACATTTCACAATCACTATTATCTATCAAGAAACAACTGGTACCGTACTTATGGCATTATTTCCTAAATCACTTTGACCCAGCCGACACATGCACTTTTCACTATCTTTGTCCTTGCGCACCATGCCATATGATCAATATTAATAGGACCCCTGATTAACTCTGATTAACTCTGTATTGTTCCTTTTACTTTTTCTTTTCTTCATTTTCAGGCTTCACCAGTTCTTGGTTCATTGACCTTCAGCAATCATTATTTCCAATCACTCACACACATTTCACACCTGTCAACATGGCTGTAAAGTTCATAATAATAATAATAATAATAATAATAATAACCCGACAACTTTCAGGGGCTGCTATTCGGGCACTAGGTAACCTAAAGGATGAAGATACTGTGCTATTCCTGGCAAACCTACTAGCTGGCTATGAATAGACCGAAAGACTAGGCTAACAAACTCAAAATTCCACCATGTTGTCGTTGTTACAGCTGCTTCTGTAATTAATCACAGTTACAGCTGCTTCTGTATCAAAAGAGAGCACACAGAGAGACCTATCTTTTGAGCTATATATCAAGTCCATACCATGAAGTTTACAGAATCTACGGAGCTCTAAAGTGGTAACCAAAAGGGGCCATTGTCCCCCCTGAATTCAGGTATATAGGCTTCTTGATCGCCTTCCTGGGCGGATGGTGTGTGCAAAAGTCACTGTAAGTCCAGAATAGAGCATCCAAATCTTCTGTAACTTGGAATCCACCTTTCCAGTATGTTGAAGCATAGTTGGGTGACATAAAAAATAATAAAAAAATTTAAATTTAAATCTGACCCCTAGCACCGCCTCAAGTGGTTTATGAAGTTATTAATTATTGTATATTCTATTTTATTGTATATTCTATTTTATAATAAGGATTAGTGACAACTTTAGAATTATCACATACATTTTTTGTCTTGTTACATATTTTGTCTTAATATAAAATAAATTATGAGGTTATTAATAACAATAATACTAATAAATGTAATTCGTAACTTAATATTGTGGATAATTTTATTCTGTTGACTTCTTTTTAAAATATAGATTGTTATTAGGTTAGTTACTAAATAGTTTCACACTGTGCTGTATTATATATGTGATGGCCTTAACAGGCTCAGCAATAGCAACATTAAATCATAAATGTGTGGCAGCATTAGTAGTGGCAGTCCAGTCAAAACATTTGAAGGAATCCCTTTTGTCTTTGTTGTGCCCGACTTTGAGAGGAACTCGGAGCGTTTGTCCAAGTGGATGATGTGGAGTTTCTCGTAAGTTAGTGTTTGGTGTGGTAAGTCGAGGCTGGTGCTCTGTTCATGTGATGGACCACATTTTGCACTGTGTGTGTGTTGGTGTCTGTGAGTTTCCATATGAATTTAGAGAGTTCAGAGCCGCTGCTTCTGTCTTCATGGGTTGGAAGTGAACTTCTTGTGACTGTGCAAGGTGCCTTGAGAGGTGCGTCAGAGTCCAATGTCGTGTTTTTTCTCTTTGTTGGTGAAGACAGTAGCTTTGCAGATATCTGATGAGGCGAGTGGTTTCCACCCAGTGAGCAATCAAGTGTTTCAGAAGCTGTATGTCTCGCTAGGTATGTTGTTGGTGGGTGGAGTTTAGCAGCTTCTTGTAGTGTGCTTTGACCATGCTGTTCATCTGGGCAGAGTAGCTGACGTAGTGGTGTTGAATAAATTTGTGCAATGTGCCGCCTTTTGGGAAGTTGAATTTTTTGTAGCACCTGCCTTTTGATCCTCTGGTCGTGTTACTGGAGTTGGTATTGCATTTGGTGTTGGTGTAGACATTGTCATGAAGAACTTTTTGGAGTCGGGTGCTGTTTTATTGAAGGTTCACTGTCCGAGATGTTGGCGAGTTGTTAGTTGATGGACAGAGAAAGCTGCTCAATTAGAGATGGAGGATGATTTGATCTTTTGTGATGTCGAGAATTTGGCTGTTTGGCTTGCAGTGCGACTGCCGTTGCTGAGGGAGGGTGAGCGTCACATTGAGGAGTTGATGTTGGTTTGGATGGTGATGCGGGGGTAGCTAATTTCTTTCTTGCGTGGTAAGTCTGTCTTCTCCGAGCTTGGATCAATTCACATATACGGCCAGTAGACGCTTGAAAATCGTGCGCGTATAATTAACTGAAAATAAATAATTAACTAAAAGCATAGCATAAACTGGCGTTAATGAACCTAATTATTATTCTTGCTATAATTCAATTGCTATATAATTTATAATTGTTATTCTTTCTATAAATTAAATTCTCAATTCATTCAATGGCCATTATTCTTGCTATAATTCAATTGCTATATATTTTATAATTGTTATTCTTTCTATAAATCAAATTCTCAATTCTTATTCCCATGAATTGTTATTTTATACATACATTTCATTATCATATCATTCATACAGGGTATTGTTGACTTATATTTAACATTATATTATTAAATGCAATGTGTTTTGACTGTCCATGTCTCTCTCGCCACATAAATTCATCCAGGTAGCTTCCGGTCTGATGTGCATGGCATCCTTTCATCCTCTTCAGTTTGGTCTTTACCCTATTCCAATACGACTCAATGTTTTGTGTATGGGTACCCGACCCAGGGTCTACAAAATTCAATGAATGGTTGACAGTTTGGTGAGACACCAGCCAGCGATCCAACTTGAGTGGATGACTGTGTTGGGTGCAATATGGGCTTGTATAATGGGCAGTAGGGTGGCCGCATCTCTTTTGGCCACTTCCTGCATGTATCCCAAGGCTGGTGAGGTCGTGATGTCGACCATTCCAAACACCCAGACTTCTTGGGCTGGAGGTCTGCCTCTGTGGTGCTGTATGTTAGATTAGGTAAAGTAAGATAATGTGATCCAGATAAGCTAAAATAAGATAAGGTAGGTTTCTAAATATACTATATGTCTATAAACCTTTGGTTTGTGTCGGAAAAGTGATTCATCGATTTGCACCACCCCTCCAAGCACAATTGGCGCTTGCAATAACTTGGTCGAACAGACTTCCCTCAGCCACTGGTAGATATCCACCCCTCTTTGTGGACTGATGCCAGCATCTCGGCTTGCCTCGCATACCGGATACTCCCTAGCCCACAAATACATTATCAGGACCCATTGCCTGAGCGTTAATCTATGTAAAACCAAGAAACACAGCATATAGCAAGGGCATTGACAGTGGGTATATAATTGCTAACTTTGATTTCGGAAAAAAACTTCCTGCTCTGATACTGGTCCTGGTTGAACATGCCGGGCATCTCCAGCAATAGCCATCTGAAACATCCTCTTAGACAAAAATGGTGTGTCAAGACTATAGCTAACATCACTACGCCTACCAGCATACTTAATTTACATTAATATATTTAGCTACAGAATATAGAATATACCGTTAGCAACATACTTTGAGCAATCAGCAGATGTAGATAGAAGTCCTTTGCCCCTAAGGTAGGTCATCAACGTTTCCACATCCCGAAATACAATCTCTCCTATTTCCAACAGAGACATGGCTTTCAGAAGTGATTCTATCTGCAATACTCAGAAGTGATTCTATCTGCAATAGTCAGAAGTGATTCTATCTGCAATACCCTCATTACCCTCATTAATGTCTTCAAAGGATAGTAATACTCTCATTAATGTCTTCAAAGGATGATAGTCCATTAACACCATGCTTTTAGTTAATTATTTATTTTCAGTTAATTATACGCGCACGATTTTCAAGCGTCTACTGGCCGTATATGTGAATTGATCCCCGAGCTTGATTTCGAATGGGTTGGCTATATAGATAGAATGTGCCAACGAGTTCGCAGATTTCCGCTCCATCATAACTTCCCATGGACGTCGAAGAGGTCAGTTGAGTGTCCAGGTGTGCTGCTAATTTACGTGCACGCCAGCTTTCAGCACAAAACTGCAGGTGTCTGAAAGCAGCTGTTATATAATCGATCCTTTACCGAATATACTCACAGAAAAAGGTTACCGGAGGATTAACCGCTAAAGCGTAACTACGATGACTGGACAGGACGAAAAATATCCTCCATTTACTCCCCCATCCTCTCCGACTAGGATTAGAGTGCGCGAATTTGTGCCTGCAACTAAATGTCGCTCTCCATTCCTTATAGGTGTAGCTGGAGGCACAGCTTCAGGCAAGACCAGCGTGTGTCACCAGATTATGAAGCAACTGGAGCTGGCAGACTCCAGCCAGAAGCGTGTGGTGGTTCTGAGTCTAGACTCCTTCTACAAGAAGCTGGAATTTGAAGAGAAGAAACTTGCTGATTTAGGAGAGTACAATTTTGACCACCCTGGTATGTTGTTATTGGGGTTGTCAGGGGCTAGATATTTGGTAAAGGATGATGGATTGTAATATCAGCTGGTGTCAGCTATTTTGACTAACTCTCCAGTCTATACTGACTCGAGTGATTGTGACACTCACTCCACTCTTAACCTGTTCTTAGATGCATTTGACACGACACTGTTGAGCATGACACTCAAAGGGATCTTGGAGTCCAAGACAGTCCAAGTTCCCACCTACAATTTCAAGACTCATTCCAGGTAACTAACTCAGCATATAACTAGCAAGACATTGGCCCGCAGGACCTAGACCAGGCTATTTCAAAGCAGTTCCAGGTGTGGTGGGTGCCTAGGCCTTGTGATGGATGCCTAATGCTTCATAGGGGGCCAGGTGTGGTGGGTCCCTAGGCCCTGCTTCATGGGGTGGGAGGGGTGGGGGCCAGGTGTGGTGGGTGCCTAGGCCCTACTTCATAGGGGGCCAGGTGTGGTGGGTATCTAGGCCCTGCTTCATAGGGGGCCAGGTGTGGTGGGTATCTAGGCCCTGCTTCATAGGGGGCCAGGTGTGGTGGGTAGGCCCTGTTTCATAGGGGGCCAGGTGTGGTGGGTGTCTAGGCCCTGCTTCATAGGGGCCCAGGTGTTGCTTCATCTGGGGCCAGGTGTGGTGGGTGGTCGTACTAGAACAGAATAGGAAGTGCAGCAGACGTATTATAAGCATATGTGTTTATTACGCGCCTAACATTGCACTCCTGCTAGAATTACATGTGCATGTGTTATGCTGTGGCTGTCACAGTTGGCTTGCTCACCAGATATATAGTGGAGTTGCTGTCAAGATAGACTTAACTTCAATAACATAGGAAAGCTGGAACACTGGCAGTATTTCTTAACCTCCCAGCCACGTCAGAGCCTAACCCTCCCAGCCTCTTCAGGGCCTAACCCTCCCAGCCACGTCAGGACCTAACCCTCCCAGCCACGTCAGGGCCTAACCCTCCCAGCCTCTTCAGGGCCTAACCCTCCCAGCCACGTCAGGACCTTACCCTCCCGGCCACGTCAGAGCCTAAACCTCCCAGCCATGTCAAGCCCTAACCCACCCAGCCATGTCAGCGCCTAGTCTCAACAAGGGAGACCTGGAGCTCACACCTGGTGTGCTACATTAGACTCAACCAGGGAGACCTGGAGCTCACACCTGGTGTGCTGCATTAGACTCAACCAGGGAGACCTGGAGCTCACACCTGGTGTGCTACATTAGACTCAACCAGGGAGACCTGGAGCTCACACCTGGTGTGCTGCATTAGACTCAACCAGGGAGACCTGGAGCTCACACCTGGTGTGCTACATTAGACTCAACCAGGGAGACCTGGAGCTCACACCTGGTGTGCTACATTAGACTCAACCAGGGAGACCTGGAGCTCACACCTGGTGTGCTACATTAGACTCAACCAGGGAGACCTGGAGCTCACACCTGGTGTGCTACATTAGACTCAACCAGGGAGACCTGGAGCTCACACCTGGTGTGCTGCATTAGACTCAACCAGGGAGACCTGGAGCTCACACCTGGTGTGCTACATTAGACTCAACCAGAGAGACCTGGAGCTCACACCTGGTGTGCTACATTAGACTCAACCAGGGAGACCTGGAGCTCACACCTGGTGTGCTACATTAGACTCAACCAGGGAGACCTGGAGCTCACACCTGGTGTGCTACATTAGACTCAACCAGGGAGACCTGGAGCTCACACCTGGTGTGCTACATTAGACTCAACCAGGGAGACCTGGAGCTCACACCTGGTGTGCTACATTAGACTCAACCAGGGAGACCTGGAGCTCACACCTGGTGTGCTACATTAGACTCAACCAGGGAGACCTGGAGCTCACACCTGATGTGCTACATTAGACTCAACCAGGGAGACCTGGAGCTCACACCTGGTGTGCTACATTAGACTCAACCAGGGAGACCTGGAGCTCACACCTGGTGTGCTACATTAGACTCAACCAGGGGGACCTGGAGCTCACACCTGGTGCGCTACATTAGACTCAACCAGGGAGACCTGGAGCTCACACCTGGTGTGCTACATTAGACTCAACCAGGGAGACCTGGAGCTCACACCTGGTGTGCTGCATTAGACTCAACCAGGGGGACCTGGAGCTCACACCTGGTGCGCTACATTAGACTCAACCAGGGAGACCTGGAGCTCACACCTGGTGTGCTACATTAGACTCAACCAGGGAGACCCGGAGCTCACACCTGGTGTGCTACATTAGACTCAACCAGGGAGACCTGGAGCTCACACCTGGTGCGCTACATTAGACTCAACCAGGGAGACCTGGAGCTCACACCTGGTGTGCTACATTAGACTCAACCAGGGAGACCTGGAGCTCACACCTGGTGTGCTACATTAGACTCAACCAGGGAGACCTGGAGCTCACACCTGGTGTGCTACATTAGACTCAACCAGGGAGACCTGGAGCTCACACCTGGTGTGCTACATTAGACTCAACCAGGGAGACCTGGAGCTCACACCTGGTGTGCTACATTAGACTCAACCAGGGAGACCTGGAGCTCACACCTGGTGTGCTACATTAGACTCAACCAGGGAGACCTGGAGCTCACACCTGGTGTGCTACATTAGACTCAACCAGGGAGACCTGGAGCTCACACCTGGTGTGCTACATTAGACTCAACCAGGGAGACCTGGAGCTCACACCTGGTGTGCTACATTAGACTCAACCAGGGAGACCTGGAGCTCACACCTGGTGTGCTGCATTAGACTCAACCAGGGAGACCTGGAGCTCACACCTGGTGTGCTACATTAGACTCAACCAGGGAGACCTGGAGCTCACACCTGGTGTGCTGCATTAGACTCAACCAGGGAGACCTGGAGCTCACACCTGGTGTGCTACATTAGACTCAACCAGGGAGACCTGGAGCTCACACCTGGTGTGCTACATTAGACTCAACCAGGGAGACCTGGAGCTCACACCTGGTGTGCTACATTAGACTCAACCAGGGAGACCTGGAGCTCACACCTGGTGTGCTACATTAGACTCAACCAGGGAGACCTGGAGCTCACACCTGGTGTGCTACATTAGACTCAACCAGGGAGACCTGGAGCTCACACCTGGTGTGCTACATTAGACTCAACCAGGGAGACCTGGAGCTCACACCTGGTGTGCTACATTAGACTCAACCAGGGAGACCTGGAGCTCACACCTGGTGTGCTGCATTAGACTCAACCAGGGAGACCTGGAGCTCACACCTGGTGTGCTACATTAGACTCAACCAGGGAGACCTGGAGCTCACACCTGGTGTGCTACATTAGACTCAACCAGGGAGACCTGGAGCTCACACCTGGTGTGCTACATTAGACTCAACCAGGGAGACCTGGAGCTCACACCTGGTGTGCTACATTAGACTCAACCAGGGAGACCTGGAGCTCACACCTGGTGTGCTACATTAGACTCAACCAGGGAGACCTGGAGCTCACACCTGGTGTGCTACATTAGACTCAACCAGGGAGACCCGGAGCTCACACCTGGTGTGCTACATTAGACTCAACCAGGGAGACCTGGAGCTCACACCTGGTGTGCTACATTAGACTCAACCAGGGAGACCTGGAGCTCACACCTGGTGTGCTACATTAGACTCAACCAGGGAGACCTGGAGCTCACACCTGGTGTGCTACATTAGACTCAACCAGGGAGACCTGGAGCTCACACCTGGTGTGCTACATTAGACTCAACCAGGGAGACCTGGAGTTCACACCTGGTGTGCTACATTAGACTCAACCAGGGAGACCTGGAGCTCACACCTGGTGTGCTACATTAGACTCAACCAGGGAGACCTGGAGCTCACACCTGGTGTGCTACATTAGACTCAACCAGGGAGACCTGGAGCTCACACTGGTGTGCTACATTAGACTCAACCAGGGAGACCTGGAGCTCACACCTGGTGTGCTACATTAGACTCAACCAGGGAGACCTGGAGCTCACACCTGGTGTGCTACATTAGACTCAACCAGGGAGACCTGGAGCTCACACCTGGTGTGCTACATTAGACTCAACCAGGGAGACCTGGAGCTCACACCTGGTGTGCTACATTAGACTCAACCAGGGAGACCTGGAGCTCACACCTGGTGTGCTACATTAGACTCAACCAGGGAGACCTGGAGCTCACACCTGGTGTGCTACATTAGACTCAACCAGGGAGACCTGGAGCTCACACCTGGTGTGCTACATTAGACTCAACCAGGGAGACCTGGAGCTCACACCTGGTGTGCTACATTAGACTCAACCAGGGAGACCTGGAGCTCACACCTGGTGTGCTACATTAGACTCAACCAGGGAGACCTGGAGCTCACACCTGGTGTGCTACATTAGACTCAACCAGGGAGACCTGGAGCTCACACCTGGTGTGCTACATTAGACTCAACCAGGGAGACCTGGAGCTCACACCTGGTGTGCTACATTAGACTCAACCAGGGAGACCTGGAGCTCACACCTGGTGTGCTACATTAGACTCAACCAGGGAGACCTGGAGCTCACACCTGGTGTGCTACATTAGACTCAACCAGGGAGACCTGGAGCTCACACCTGGTGTGCTACATTAGACTCAACCAGGGAGACCTGGAGCTCACACCTGGTGTGCTACATTAGACTCAACCAGGGAGACCTGGAGCTCACACCTGGTGTGCTACATTAGACTCAACCAGGGAGACCTGGAGCTCACACCTGGTGTGCTACATTAGACTCAACCAGGGAGACCTGGAGCTCACACCTGGTGTGCTACATTAGACTCAACCAGGGAGACCTGGAGCTCACACCTGGTGTGCTACATTAGACTCAACCAGGGAGACCTGGAGCTCACACCTGGTGTGCTACATTAGACTCAACCAGGGAGACCTGGAGCTCACACCTGGTGTGCTACATTAGACTCAACCAGGGAGACCCGGAGCTCACACCTGGTGTGCTACATTAGACTCAACCAGGGAGACCTGGAGCTCACACCTGGTGTGCTACATTAGACTCAACCAGGGAGACCTGGAGCTCACACCTGGTGTGCTACATTAGACTCAACCAGGGAGACCTGGAGCTCACACCTGGTGTGCTACATTAGACTCAACCAGGGAGACCTGGAGCTCACACCTGGTGTGCTACATTAGACTCAACCAGGGAGACCTGGAGCTCACACCTGGTGTGCTACATTAGACTCAACCAGGGGGACCTGGAGCTCACACCTGGTGTGCTACATTAGACTCAACCAGGGAGACCTGGAGCTCACACCTGGTGTGCTACATTAGACTCAACCAGGGAGACCTGGAGCTCACACCTGGTGTGCTACATTAGACTCAACCAGGGAGACCTGGAGCTCACACCTGGTGTGCTACATTAGACTCAACCAGGGAGACCTGGAGCTCACACCTGGTGTGCTACATTAGACTCAACCAGGGAGACCTGGAGCTCACACCTGGTGTGCTACATTAGACTCAACCAGGGAGACCTGGAGATCACACCTGGTGTGCTACATTAGACTCAACCAGGGAGACCTGGAGCTCACACCTGGTGTGCTGCATTAGACTCAACCAGGGAGACCTGGAGCTCACACCTGGTGTGGCTGCATTAGACTCAACCAGGGAGACCTGGAGCTCACACCTGGTGTGCTGCATTAGACTCAACCAGGGAGACCTGGAGCTCACACCTGGTGTGCTACATTAGACTCAACCAGGGAGACCTGGAGCTCACACCTGGTGTGCTACATTAGACTCAACCAGGGAGACCTGGAGCTCACACCTGGTGTGCTACATTAGACTCAACCAGGGAGACCTGGAGCTCACACCTGGTGTGCTACATTAGACTCAACCAGGGAGACCTGGAGCTCACACCTGGTGTGCTGCATTAGACTCAACCAGGGAGACCCGGAGCTCACACCTGGTGTGCTGCATTAGACTCAACCAGGGAGACCTGGAGCTCACACCTGGTGTGCTACATTAGACTCAACCAGGGAGACCTGGAGCTCACACCTGGTGTGCTACATTAGACTCAACCAGGGAGACCTGGAGCTCACACCTGGTGTGCTACATTAGACTCAACCAGGGAGACCTGGAGCTCACACCTGGTGTGCTGCATTAGACTCAACCAGGGAGACCTGGAGCTCACACCTGGTGTGCTACATTAGACTCAACCAGGGAGACCTGGAGCTCACACCTGGTGTGCTACATTAGACTCAACCAGGGAGACCTGGAGCTCTCACCTGGTGTGCTGCATTAGACTCAACCAGGGAGACCTGGAGCTCACACCTGGTGTGCTACATTAGACTCAACCAGGGAGACCTGGAGCTCACACCTGGTGTGCTGCATTAGACTCAACCAGGGAGACCTGGAGCTCACACCTGGTGTGCTACATTAGACTCAACCAGGGAGACCTGGAGCTCACACCTGGTGTGCTACATTAGACTCAACCAGGGAGACCTGGAGCTCACACCTGGTGTGGCTGCATTAGACTCAACCAGGGAGACCTGGAGCTCACACCTGGTGTGCTGCATTAGACTCAACCAGGGAGACCTGGAGCTCACACCTGGTGTGCTACATTAGACTCAACCAGGGAGACCTGGAGCTCACACCTGGTGTGCTACATTAGACTCAACCAGGGAGACCTGGAGCTCACACCTGGTGTGCTACATTAGACTCAACCAGGGAGACCTGGAGCTCACACCTGGTGTGCTACATTAGACTCAACCAGGGAGACCTGGAGCTCACACCTGGTGTGCTACATTAGACTCAACCAGGGAGACCTGGAGCTCACACCTGGTGTGCTACATTAGACTCAACCAGGGAGACCTGGAGCTCACACCTGGTGTGCTGCATTAGACTCAACCAGGGAGACCCGGAGCTCACACCTGGTGTGCTGCATTAGACTCAACCAGGGAGACCTGGAGCTCACACCTGGTGTGCTACATTAGACTCAACCAGGGAGACCTGGAGCTCACACCTGGTGTGCTACATTAGACTCAACCAGGGAGACCTGGAGCTCACACCTGGTGTGCTACATTAGACTCAACCAGGGAGACCTGGAGCTCACACCTGGTGTGCTACATTAGACTCAACCAGGGAGACCTGGAGCTCTCACCTGGTGTGCTGCATTAGACTCAACCAGGGAGACCTGGAGCTCACACCTGGTGTGCTACATTAGACTCAACCAGGGAGACCTGGAGCTCACACCTGGTGTGCTACATTAGACTCAACCAGGGAGACCTGGAGCTCACACCTGGTGTGCTGCATTAGACTCAACCAGGGAGACCTGGAGCTCACACCTGGTGTGCTACATTAGACTCAACCAGGGAGACCTGGAGCTCACACCTGGTGTGCTACATTAGACTCAACCAGGGAGACCTGGAGCTCACACCTGGTGTGCTGCATTAGACTCAACCAGGGAGACCTGGAGCTCACACCTGGTGTGCTACATTAGACTCAACCAGAGTTCAAGTATGCTTGAATTAACATTTTGTATTAGTATGCTATGTATAAGTATTAGTATATTACATGTTTAAGCATTAGTATACTACATGTATAAGTATTAGTATGCTGCATGTATAAATATTAATATACATATATAACTATTAGTATACTATGTGTATAAGATGTTGCATGTACATGTATAAGTATTAGTATACTACATGTATGATTTTATTATAATATGTATAACTATTAGCATACTAAGTATTATAGTGTTAGTATGCTACATGTATTAGTATACATATGTATAACTATGGGTAAGTATTAATGACATATATAAACTATTAGTATACTAATAGTCAATTGGGGTTAAAAAAACACGTTTCCCTTAACTTTACCTTTTAAGACCCAGAGTAAAGGATTTACTGAAAACACATGTGCCATCCTCTAGTACTTTACTATCAAATGATGAATACATAAATAAAAAAATAAAAATCCTATGTCCTGTAATGAAATATTAATAAAAATATGGTGGCTTTTTTTAACCCCATGAAAGGGGTAAAAAAGCCGGTTCGGGGTAAAAAAACCACACTCCTTAAAAAATATCCTAAAAGGTAAAATCAAATGTAAATACTTCGATATGAATCTTTTTTCATTAAAATTTGTTCAAATAGTACAATAAATAGTACAATAATGGTTAACAGTGGGTTTTATTGCATTTTCTTTAAGAAAAATACTTGAAAATGTTTATAACTTTTGCTTCACACTCGAACTTCAGCAGTGCCTTCCCTCGACTAACTGTTTCCACTACTGGCTGAACAGGGCCATACATGCAACAATTCACTGCTACATGTACTATCTCCACATCTTCCTGCTTTGGCCAATTATAGAAAATGCGTGTTGAGTCTGTGCTTCGCTCTTTTTTTGAAGGAAGGTTAAAGTGGGATCAGCATCTTCGTCTTCACTGAAAACTTTTGTCAACTTTCCCCAGTAGTACCTTCTTGGGCATTTCAAGAAAACAGCATAATATTGTCCAATATGCTCCTCATCTAAGGGTACTGCGTCTTTTTCATCATCAGTTTCCTCGAATTCAGATTATGAAGAACTTTCTTCAAGGTGTTCCTTTGATTGTTTGCAAGAGTCATCACTTTCAGAGTCTGAAACCATCATCTTCCTTCTTCTTTTTTTCATGTCGTTTACCGCTCTTTAGCTTTTTTTTCCAGCTTTAGCCTGTTGTTTCTACAGATTAGCATTCTTTTTCTCCACAAGTTGCTCCATAAAATCTGATTCAGTGAACACTGCACCATGCATTGATAGTTTGTGTCGTTTTTGTTGGGTTGGTGGCCTATTAGATGGTCTACCACGTGATCGAATAACTTCCTCAAATGAAATTTCATGCTCAACAGGTACTAGGGACAGGACATACATGTACTTCATGCCAGATGGAGCATGCTTCTGAAGGATTTCGACCAAGGTACGTGAATCCAAACTCAAAGATGATTTATTGAATAAGTTGCAACTGCTTGTTGGTGTAGAAGAAGCCTTTGGTGAAGAAGATGAGTCCAATTTAGATTTAATGAGTGTCAAAGGTGTAACAACGCTAAGATCAGGAATTCCTTCATCGGTTACTGGTGCACCCAGAGCTTGCCATTTGTTGTAGGTTTTCAATTTGATTTCATCCAGCCTACTTAGCTTGTATATATATACCATTGAAAATCAACGACTAAAGTTGGTTTATTCATATTCACTTACTCACATTATATATATACTATTGTATCATTCTGTCCATCAAAATTATACAATAGTCCATGTACCATTGACTAGGTGGTTTATTCATATTCAAATAATTCATATTACTCACAATTATGCTCTAACTCACAAATTAGCATGACTGGAGAAGAAAAAATGAAAATATAAAAAAGACTAGAAAAAAATTGCAAAAAAAAAGCTGGCTTTTTTTAACCCCGAGTGACCAAAAATATCTGGGGTAAAAAAAAGCCGATCCAAAAAACCCCGAAATATCAACAAAAAAATGATTTTTTTTGTCAATGAATAAACCATTTCGTAACTATTTTCTTTTGGCTATATAGCGTTCATAATTTACTAACTAGTTTGATTAATCTACCCAAAAGTTCAGGTGAGCCAGAAAAAAGTTAATTTCGGGTATTTTCTACATGTTTAGGTTCTTTATTTTGTCATGTCCTCCATCTCAATATTTTTATACAAAAACACACATTAATGAAAAGCCCATTAAAAGTACTTGACAGATCAAGGATTGTTTAAATTCTTAAAGCAGTTGTGTCTTCCCCGGACCCCTGGTCTTTTTTTAACCCAACTTACCCCCCGGCTATATATGTGTAAGTATTAGTTTACTACATGCATAAGGCCTGAAGTTCTACATACCATTAGTGCTGGTATAATGTCGGCAGGTTACTATGTGTGTAGGTCCAGTGAACTAAACTAAGCATTACCAGACCTTGAGTTGATAATAGCCCTGGACATGCTAGAGTCCAGGTACTAGTCCAGGGAGTCAGTTGCTCTCCCTCACACCTGAGTATGCTGGCCCAGGGAGTCAGTGGCTCTCCCTCAGCCCTGAGCATGCTGGCCCAGGGAGTCAGTTGCTCTCCCTCAGCCCTGCCCAGGGAGTCAGTGTCTCCCTCAGCCTTGAGCATGCTGGCCCAGGGAGTCAGTATCTCCCTCAGCCCTGAGCATGCTGGCCCAGGGAGTCAGTGGCTCTCCCTCAGCCCTGAGCATGCTGGCCCAGGAGTCAGTGGCTCTCCCTCAGCCCTGAGCATGCTGGCCCAGGGAGTCAGTATCTCCCTCAGCCCTGAGCATGCTGGCCCAGGGAGTCAGTGGCTCTCCCTCAACCCTGAACATGCTGGCTCTGTAGTTGTTCTCTCTCTTACTCTCTCTCTCTCTGTGTGTGGTGTATGTGTGTGTGTGGTCAGAGGTAAGGAGACAGTCACCATCCACCCCGCTGATGTGGTGCTCCTGGAAGGCATCCTGGTACTCTACGACCATCACATCAGAGACCTCCTGCATATGAAGTTGTTTGTGGACACAGACAGTGACACTAGACTGTCTCGCAGAGGTGACTTACTCTAGCTCATCTGCCTTCTGCAGACCTCTGCCCTAGAAACTCGCTAATTTGTCTTCATAGTTCTTGTATTCCTGATGCAGCCCCAAAATGTTCCTACTGTATACAGAAAAACAACAATATTGGATTGACCTAAAAAAACAAAGACTGCACTCATTTGTGCATAGCCAGTTAGATGACCCTTTACCATTTAACATCATGTACATGTACGTGATTACAGTACTGCCTGTACAATGATTGAATGGTAAAGGGTCATCTAACTGGCTCGGGTCTACAGGGGTATCGTCTTGTTTTCGAGTTGGTTTTGTTGTTTATACAAGTCTGTGGCACGTGCCAGATCCAGAACAGGTCTGCGGGCACATGCCAGACCTAGAACAGGTCTGTGGACACATGCCAGACCCAGAACAGGTCTGTGGGCACATGCCACACCTAGAACAGGTCTGTGGGCACATGCCAGACCTAGAACAGGTCTGTGGGCACATGCCAGACCTAGAACAGGTCTGTGGGCACATGCCAGACCCAGAACAGGTCTGTGGGCACATGCCAGACCTAGAACAGGTCTGTGGGCACATGCCAGACCCAGAACAGGTCTGTGGATACATGCCATACCCAGAACAGGTCTGTGGACACATGCCAGACCCAGAACAGGTCTGTGGCACATGCCAGACCCAGAACAGGTCTGTGGGCACATGCCAGACCTAGAACAGGTCTGTGGGCACATGCCAGACCCAGAACAGGTCTGTGGGCACATGCCAGACCCAGAACAGGTCTGTGGGCACATGCCAGACCCAGAACAGGTCTGTGGGCACAAGGCAGACCTGGTCTGTGGATACATGCCAGACTCAGAACAGGTCTGTGGGCACATGCCAGACCTACAGTAGGCACCATAAAAAACTTGGCGTTTCGTTTAAACGCAGCGTTGGTTCAGCGTCTAAACGCATGCGTTTTCCAACCAGCTTAAAAGAACGTACGAAATGTTCAGCCGCATAAAGGTTGTAGACGCACGAAACGTTTAGACGTTCGAAACGTTTAGACGCATAAAAGTAATGGATCGTCGCGAGTTGCACGTGGCAGTGATTTGAGTTCGTGACTAGTAGCGAGAAGATGGTGTATTCGTCGTACAAAAAACACAGAATTTTATTTCTTAATTTGAAAGGTTTGAAGGCGCCGACCATTGTTAGGACCTTGGAGAAGGAGGGTTTGACGGCCACGAGGCAAGGGGTCGACTACTTCCTAAAGTGCTATCAAGAAACCCACACGATAGCCAGGCGGTTGGGTAGCGGGAGACCGTCGAAGATAACGGCAGCCGTCCGAGAGATAGTGGAAGAGAGGATGCTAATAGACGACGAAACGACTACCTACCAGCTGCACGAACTCCTCAACAAAAAGGGATTTCCTTTGTCGTTGAGGACAATTCTACGTTGTAGAACGTCACTCGGCTGGACTTTTCGGGGTAGCTCTTACTGCCAGTTAATAGGAGACGTCAACAAGGTTCGTTGCTATCTTGGGATTCTTAGGGTGTATGCTGAGGATACAGGCTTAATGCTGCTACTGACAGCATCATCGGGTTTCTGCTATGGGGGGGCTCTGCTGATTTTTTATTTATTGTTTTCAGTTAAGCTGCTTAACAATGCCAAAGGCCTGCTCTGTTGATGTAGCCGCTGTTTGTGGTCATTTTCCTTCCAATTATAATCCCCATTCCATCTTTAGATCAAGAGGTTAGAGTGGGCACAACAATTTGTGGGAGAGGCGGCTAATGGGTTCGAAAATGTCCTCTGGACCGATGAATGCACAGTCCAACTTGAAACCCGCCGACGCTTTTGTTGTAGGAAAATTGGACAACCTGACCAAGGTAATCATATGTTGGTCTTACACAGTAGGGGAGCTTGTGTGCATTTGTTGTTACAAGAGGTCATTATTTTGTTCTTAATCCAATGAGGTTGATATGGCTGTTAAAATGTTGCAAGCTAGTTTTTGGTTCAAGCTTCTGATTTTCCCCATATTGATCATTACTCACTCAGCAGCCCAGGTGTCTACAGCCTTGGCAAGACTTGACAAACAACATGCATGCAATTTAAATATGTAAACCAACTGAGCTTGTGATGATCTTTAGCACAATCAGAAGAGTAAGGCTATTTTTTTAAATTAGGGTGGCAAAATCTTTGAGGTGTGATGTATTACCTAAGCCATAGCTATGAAATAACCTTGTCTTCAATTCCCAGGGCAAAGCATCCTGTCAAGGTTCATGTGTGGGCAGGCATCAGTATACAAGGGAAAACAGGAATATGTATATTCGATGGCATCATGCGGGCACCTCTATATGTAGAAATTTTGGAAAAAGCATTGCTGCCCTACATCCAAGAGATTTGCCCTGGACATCGGTTTATGCAGGACAATGACCCAAAACATACTTCCCGGTTGGCAAGACAATTCTTTGAGTCGAACTCGATCAACTGGTTGAAAACTCCGCCGGAATCTCCTGACGCAAATCAAATTGAAAACTTGTGGCATGAGCTTAAAGAATATATGAGGAGAGAAGTTAAGCCGAGAAATAAGGAAGAGTTGGTGGCAGGGATAAAAAGGTTTTGGGAAACATTGGATATAGTTAAATGTCGGAGGTATATCCGACATTTGAGAAAAGTAATTCCTCGGATTATCGAACTAAATGGTGCTACAACTGGATATTAATAATAGGAGCATTTGCATGTTGATTTACATTTTTTGTTTTGTTAATATATATATGAATCTTAATTGTTTAGAAATCAGTTATATGTGTGAATCTTAATTGTTTAGAAATCAGTATGTATGTAGACACTATTATAAAAATAATTATAATGAAGTGAAGCATTAACAAAATAAATGCATGTCCAGCTACTTGTACTCTCAAAGCCTCTTGGATCGCATAAAGGCAACAATTTTATTTTATTTTTTTGCCTGATATAACACCATTGTGAATTCACGCCTGTAAGCCATCTGTGCTTCGATTCACAATTGTGAATTTCATCAGGCAAATGCTGGATAGATATTTCTTTTACTGGTAGACCAGGAAGCTCCCTTTATCAAGTTTGATGTAGCAGGCATCAGTATGTATTCAAGGGAAACTGGAATATATATCAATAACATCATGACCTCTGTATGTACGTAGAAATTATTCAAAAAAGATTGCATTTCGTGAAGCAAAGCAACAAGACTAATTAACAAACAATTATTAAACCACTAATTAACATTAAATGTCTAGTAAAAACGAACAAAAACTATTATTAAATGTCTAACAATATTATGCGACTATTTCTTGGGCTGTCTCAGCCTCTTTGATGGCCACTGTATTGATTCCAGGCATGTTCGCCAAACGGGCTCAAACTCCACTGGATGCCTCCAAAATTGTGGATGCATCGTGTAAATACTTTTTTTAAGTTTATCCAATTCTTTGGAAGGTAGAGCAGGGAGCTCCCTATTCCCCATGGGAGTACACCTTCTTAAGATTTCGACTCCGAAAACAGCTTCCTTCGCCAATTTGCAAGCCAATGTGCCACCCTTGCTGATGTTGGCCAGCTGGGGGTATTTCAACAAAACCTCCTCGATAGTTACTAGGTTATGCTGCTGTATCGAAGATGAGGGAAGTGCATTTGACCGGTAGACAGGTGAGAAAGATTGATTGCTGGGTATCTGTATCGGTATTGCCACGGGTGATGTCCCAACTGCAGGTGGAGGTGGTGGTGTTTCAGCTGCAGGTGGAGGTGGTTGGTGTTTCAACTGCAGGTGGAGGTGGTGGGGTTTCAACTGCAGGTGGAGGTGGTGGTGGTTTCAACTGCAGGTGGAGGTGGTGGTGTTTCAACTGCAGGTGGAGGTGGTTGGGGTTTCAACTGCAAGTGGAGGTGGTTGGTGTTTCAACTGCAGGTGGAGGTGGTTGGGGTTTCAACTGCAGGTGGAGGTGGTTGGTGTTTCAACTGCAGGTGGAGGCAGTGGTGTTTCAACTGCAGGTGGAGGTGGTGGTGTTTCAACTGCAGGTGGAGGTGGTTGGGGTTTCAACTGCAAGTGGAGGTGGTTGGTGTTTCAACTGCAGGTGGAGGTGGTGGTGTTTCAACTGCAGGTGGAGGCAGTGGTGTTTCAACTGCAAGTGGAGGTGGTTGGTGTTTCAACTGCAGGTGGAGGTGGTTGGTGTTTCAACTGCAGGTGGAGGTGGTTGGTGTTTCAACTGCAGGTGGAGGTGGTTGGTGTTTCAACTGCAGGTGGAGGTGGTTGGTGTTTCAACTGCAGGTGGTGGTATCCCAAATAGAGGCATCGGTGCTGGAGGTGTCAAAAAGCAGGGGCCATGTGACAACTGGGGCTGAGGCAGGATCAGTGTTCCAATTTTTGATATTATCTCTTGCAAGACCTTTGTGCAAGAGCTCCTCCACTCCGGCCAGCCTGTGGTTGATATTTATTTCCAGGAACAAAGAATCTGTGAAACACAAGCATCGTTAACACTGCTGTTGTTGTACATGTACAAGACACATTGCCTTCATTTGAACGCAGGAGTATATGAATCACCTGTTGAAGCCGAACAATTCCCAAAATGGCTGGGAGGTAAAGGAGATGGGCTGGAAGATAAGGATGTCCTGTCCGACGGGGTAGGAGATGGGCTCATTACAGGTGGTAAGGGAAGCATGGGTTCAGGACGAGTGACATCCAATACCCTTCCTATTTAAAAAATATGTATCATTTTAAAAGTAGCAAATGAAGTTAGAATTATTAAACTCACCCATAGGAGAAACTACTCGACAACGCTTGGTTGGCCGAACTCCACTGCTACATTTCCTTTTCATGTCACCAGTCTTAAAATAAAAAGTAAGATAGATAAGCACATCTTCACCAGCAGGGCTTCATTGAATGGGGGACGGCTGCCCCCCCTTGGAACCTTTTTGCCCCCACCCTTGGAAATTGTATTATTAAAATTCATTAGAAACTTTATCACATCTTTAACCATCACGCCCCCCCCCTTAATATCCAGATTCCTCCAGTTGACCCCCTTGGACATTTTTATAAATGAAACCCTGACCAGTCCCCTAAGATTTGCCTACTTACTGCACCAGACTTCTGAGGTGTGGTCAAGGAGCAAACAGAGGCCTTGGGTCTACAAGGTGTTGAGTGATGAGGTAAATGAAGGTTGTCCAAGGAATTGTTTCCTACAAAATTAGACTCCAACTGTTCCATTTCAGTCAGAGTGCCTATGTAAAATAATATTGTATAACACCAGCTTTCATTATTGTGGCACTTCCTTACCAATAGCAGAAATCTCTCCCTTATAAACAACCTTAACTTTACAGGTATCTCCCACCAAGGTGCCCTGTAGCACTTTGGCTTGTGGGACCACAGACACCGAGTCCTCCATGGGCCAAAGACCTTCTAAACAAATAACACCATATTGGATCAATTAGATGACAAGTACAAATATATATATATTTTTCCTTTTGGATAACTTTGATTAGACAAACAATTATCATGCTGCCACAGTGAAACAAAAGTATTGATCCATCAAATCTAAGTCACAAGCTGCTAGACCTACTAGCTGGTTGAGCTTTCAATATTTTCCCCTTGAACATATGAATTAGCCATTGTACCAAAGAAGCCATTTTCTGTTGTTCAAGATAGGTCCTGGACTGCCTGGTAAGCAAGTATTAGGCCTGGACTGCCTGCTGCTGTTTGTTCCTCTTCACTAGCTAAGGGAAAAAAGAAAAATAGTACAAAAACAGCTACAGAGAGGGAAAAAAGAAAAATAGCCCAATTTAGTACAAAACTAGATAGAGAAAGTACCAGCCAGTATATTCCACTTGTTCTATCTACCCCAAACAAACTAAAACTGAAACTAAATTCCAACAACTAGTAGGGATCTAGCAGATTCCAATTATAGCAGGTTAAGTATAACAGAAATGTTAAGTGAGAGAAGGAAACTTACTGCTTTCAGAGGTGGTATCCCTCAACGCTTTCCTTAAACTCATACCGAAAATTGACAAAGAACTCCAGCAGGACACTCGCGTAACAAGTAACAGTAGTTCACCTTAGCCCGCTTTTTCCTCCTTCCCACGTGGTGGTCAACGCACGCGCTTGTCCTCATGTGCTTAAAAAGAAACGTAGCGAGCGTTTTTGATAAAACGCAGCGAGCGTTTGTGATTAAAACGCAGCGAGCATTTGAACGCTCTGTATTGTGTGTTCCGTCTGCGTTTCTTTGGCCAACGGTCATGCATTGCACGTACGTTCGGTTTAAACGCAACGCCAAGTTTTTTATGGCGCCTACTGTATGTAGAACAGGTGGTCACACTACCCAACAGAGTTCCTCAACAGTCTCTAGCCTCCAGAAGTCCTGCCACGTAGTCAAGATGGGAGCCCCCATAATGTTCCTGAGAACCTGGATCCCCCTAGGCTTTGTAGTGGAACCTGGCTCACTGCAAAGCAGATGCTACTCTAGTTGAGCGGTGGAGGACAGACTGCTCAGAGTAGAACTCGGAGCTCCCTTGTGTTGGAGAGTACGCATATGAGCACATGCCAGGCTATTGCTGATGTAGCCACATGTGGGCCAGCATGTACCTCTTGCAAGCACTTGGTAACAGGTGCACAGGAGGACTGCACACAGCAAGAGCAGATGTTTCGGTGGAGGATTAGCTCCAGCAGAACTGAGCGTGGACAATACAGCACGTGCGTTAGCTTGGTTGCGTCAGCGAGGACATTTCTTGGCAGTTGGTCCTTACAGTACCGGGTGCTTATTCCACGATCAGAAACAGACTAATAAGCTCAACCTCTCCCACTTGACAGTGTAGACTCAGTGATCAACTTTTGTTGCTCTGGCCGAAGCATCGAGAAGCAATCTATTCCTGATGAGGGCATAACACAAGCAGTTTGCAGAGGTCATGTAAATGTCGTGACCTCTCCTAGAGCTGTCAATTTCCCCACCCATATCTATCTTTAGGTTGCATGATTTATGGTAAGGGTCATCGATGATCGTGGCACACATGAGTACTCTTCTCTTTTTTGACCAATCCATGTTTCTTTTTATAATGTATATATTGATGTGTTTTATTATTGGTGTGGTGTGTGTGTGTGTGGTGTGTGTGTAGTGTTGAGGGACATCAAGGTCAGAGGGAGGGAACTGGATCAAGTTCTTAACCAATACATCAACTATGTGAAGCCGGCCTTCGAGGAGTTCACACTTCCTGTATGTTAGTAGAATATTACAGAGGTGTGACCTGTGAAGGGGTTACATAGGTGTGACTTGTGAAGGGGTTACAGAGGTGACCTGTGAAGGGATTACATAGGTGTGACTTGTGAATGGGTTATAGAGGTGTGACCTTGAAGGGGTTACAGAGGTGTGACCTGTGAAGGGGTTACAGAGGTGTGACCTGTGAAGGGGTTACAGAGGCGTGACCTGTGAAGGGGTTATAGAGGTGACCTGTGAAGGGATTACATAGGTGTGACCTGTGAATGGGTTATAGAGGTGTGACCTTGAAGGGGTTACAGAGGTGTGACCTGTGAAGGGGTTACAGAGGTGTGACCTGTGAAGGGGTTACAGAGGTGTGACCTGTGAAGGGGTTACAGAGGTGTGACCTGTGAAGTGGTTACAGAGGCGTGACCTGTGAAGGGGTTATAGAGGTGTGACCTGTGAAGTGGTTACAGAGGTGTGACCTGTGAAGGGGTTATAGAGGTGTGACCTGTGAAGCGGTTACAGAGGTGTCACCTGTGAAGCAGTTGCAGAGGTGTGAGGTGGTCGGTGCTCAGAAGTAGAGTCTCCCTCCCTGACAGAGGCCACAACTTCATCATCTGCACCAGAAGAGTCGTCTTCCCTAAGCCAACCCTCTGCAGTGAAGCTAGTGATTGAACTATAGCATCAAAATCTGCAGCCTCTCACCAGATAAATATGTTTGAAGTTGGAAGACATTTCTGTGCTATATAGCCAATTCTCGAATAATGAATATACTGCAGGTGTGACTGTGCTTACAGGCTCCACCCTCTCACTAGCTGCTGCAGGTGTGGTGTGCTTACAGGCTCCACCCTCTCACTAGCTGCTGCAGGTGTGGTGTGCTTACAGGCTCCACCCTCTCACTAGCTGCTGCAGGTGTGGTGTGCTTACAGGCTCCACCCTCTCACTAGCTGCTGCAGGTGTGGTGTGCTTACAGGCTCCACCCTCTCACTAGCTGCTGCAGGTGTGGTGTGCTTACAGGCTCCACCCTCTCACTAGCTGCTGCAGGTGTGGTGTGCTTACAGGCTCCACCCTCTCACTAGCTGCTGCAGGTGTGGTGTGCTTACAGGCTCCACCCTCTCACCAGCTGCTGCAGGTGTGGTGTGCTTACAGGCTCCACCCTCTCACCAGCTGCTGCAGGTGTGGTGTGCTTACAGGCTCCACCCTCTCACTAGCTGCTGCAGGTGTGGTGTGCTTACAGGCTCCACCCTCTCACTAGCTGCTGCAGGTGTGGTGTGCTTACAGGCTCCACCCTCTCACTAGCTGCTGCAGGTAGGTGTGGCTGTGCTTACAGGCTCCACCCTCTCACTAGCTGCTGCAGGTGTGGTGTGCTTACAGGCTCCACCCTCTTACTAGCTGCTGCAGGTGTGGTGTGCTTACAGGCTCCACCCTCTCACTAGCTGCTGCAGGTAGGTGTGGCTGTGCTTACAGGCTCCACCCCCTAGCTACTACAGGTTCTGAAGTGCTCCCTCCTTGATCTAAAAGAAGCATGTTCCAACCTTTTCTCAAGGGTCAGAGGTTATTTCATGGAGGATGAACCATTTTCTAAAATTAGATGACGTAAAGGGCACTTGTTATTATTATATCTTCTGTTTCAAGGATTCCTGGATGCATGGGGTGAATTATAGAGGCAATGTTTGGTGGCAAGCACTTGACTATAACCTTGCCACCACTTGACTGCAGTGCAGCAGCAGCAGGTGGGCACTGTCAATGAGTAGCAACACTCCATATCTCTGACATGTGGCACTGAATGCTCATGAAACCATCTCTCAAAAATTGTTTTATCCTCCATGCTTTTTTGTGTGAAAAGTAGTGAACTGGAAGTATACTCATTTCATATGCTTGAAACAGCGAGAGCTCGTGAACAACAACCAGTTGGCTATCACATGTTCCAGCTAATTTGCACATCTCATCAAGTGACTAATCCTTTGGCTGTTTGAAATTCTTAGCTTATACTTCTCCATGAAGAACAAATATGAGGCATCAATTATACCACAAGCCAGTTTCATCAGCATTAAATATCTGGCTCAACCTGTAACCCTCCTCTATCATCAGCATTAAATATCTGGCTCAACCTGTAACCCTCCTCTATCATCAGCATTAAATATCTGGCTCAACCTGTAACCCTCCTCTATCATCAGCATTAAATATCTGGCTCAACCTGTAACCCTCCTCTATCATCAGCATTAAATATCTGGCTCAACCTGTAGCCCTCCTCTATCATCAGCATTAAATATCTGGCTCAACCTGTAACCCTCCTCTATTATCAGCATTAAATATCTGGCTCAACCTGTAACCCTCCTCTATCATCAGCATTAAATATCTGGCTCAACCTGTAGCCCTCCTCTATCATCAGCATTAAATATCTGGCTCAACCCCTCTATCATCAGCATTAAATATCTGGCTCAACCTGTAACCTTCCTCTATCATCAGCATTAAATATCTGGCTCAACCTGTAGCCCTCCTCTATCATCAGCATTAAATATCTGGATCAACCTGTAACCCTCCTCTATCATCAGCATTAAATATCTGGCTCAACCTGTAGCCCTCCTCTATCATCAGCATTAAATATCTGGCTCAACCCCTCTATCATCAGCATTAAATATCTGGCTCAACCTGTAACCTTCCTCTATCATCAGCATTAAATATCTGGCTCAACCTGTAGCCCTCCTCTATCATCAGCATTAAATATCTGGATCAACCTGTAACCCTCCTCTATCATCAGCATTAAATATCTGGCTCAACCTGTAACCCTCCTCTATTATCAGCATTAAATATCTGGCTCAACTTGTAGCCCTCCTCTATCATCAGCATTAAATATCTGGCTCAACCTGTAACCCTCCTCTATCATCAGCATTAAATATCTGGCTCAACCTGTAGCCCTCCTCTATCATCAGCATTAAATATCTGGCTCAACCTGTAACCCTCCTCTATCATCAGCATTAAATATCTGGCTCAACCTGTAACCCTCCTCTATCATCAGTATTAAATATCTGGCTCAACCTGTAGCCCTCCTCTATCATCAGCATTAAATATCTGGCTCAACCTGTAACCTTCCTCTATCATCAGCATTAAATATCTGGCTCAACCTGTAACCCTCCTCTATCATCAGCATTAAATATCTGGCTCAACCTGTAACCTTCCTCTATCATCAGCATTAAATATCTGGCTCAACCTGTAACCTTCCTCTATCATCAGCATTAAATATCTGGCTCAACCTTAACCCTCCTCTATCATCAGCATTAAATATCTGGCTCAACCTGTAACCCTCCTCTATCATCAGCATTAAATATCTGGCTCAACCTGTAACCCTCCTCTATCATCAGCATTAAATATCTGGCTCAACCTGTAACCCTCCTCTATCATCAGCATTAAATATCTGGCTCAACCTGTAACCCTCCTCTATCATCAGCATTAAATATCTGGCTCAACCTGTAACCCTCCTCTATCATCAGCATTAAATATCTGGCTCAACCTGTAACCCTCCTCTATCATCAGCATTGAATATCTGGCTCAACCTGTAACCCTCCTCTATCATCAGCATTAAATATCTGGCTCAACCTGTAACCCTCCTCTATCATCAGCATTAATCCTTTC
Source organism: Cladorhizidae sp. MBARI D1340-BT2 (assembly GCA_028752905.1). NCBI lineage: Eukaryota > Metazoa > Porifera > Demospongiae > Poecilosclerida > Cladorhizidae > Cladorhizidae sp. MBARI D1340-BT2. The sequence goes on along the minus strand of JAQNBH010000016.1, from coordinate 58,406,278 downwards.
ACTGGCAGATTTACGGAGGACTTTTTACAAAAATTGACACAATTTCACATTTTTTTATTTATAGAGGACCACATGAAGACAAGTACCCAACAACTATATATCAGGTGATAGCTGATGCATGAAGGGACGTTATGGTAAATTTTTGTTGCTTAGCAACAAACCACAGAAATGTGAATATTGTTATAAGAGACAGGAAGTAAAATAAAAGGGTGTATATCGGGTTTATATCATCTCAATTTCATGTGTAAACCAGCATTGTTAGCCGGTCAACTTTTGGTCAACAACAACTACTGTTTGTCAACAACAATTTTTGGGTTGATTATAACAAACCACAAAGATGTGAATATCATTATAAGTTAAAAAAGGCTATTTCAGCTCGGTTTCATACACATGAAATCAGCAATGTTAGCTAGTCAACGTTTGGTCAACAACAACTAATTTGTCAACAACATTTTTATATCAAACCACAAAGATGTGAATAGCATAACAAAGAGGAAGTAAGGGCTAGGGTTCATAAGAATGAAAAGTAAATAAAAGTATGTGCATAACATAATTATAAATAAATATAGATAAAAAAATAAAAGGGCCACTGTGAAGGTCTGCATGTTCAGCATAACTCAGACAAACACATAATGCTACATTATAAAAAATATATATATATATAAATAATAACCTCTCCTCCAACCCTGTCTTCTCCTCGCTTCCTCCTCCATGTCCATGAGTGAAACTACCTTCCAAAGAGAAATAGTTCTTATTATTATGCTAGTTACTAGGCTTTACTATACAACTCTTATCTATTCTTACCTTGGGGGAAGTCTTCATGATCATCACTATCGTCTGAAGCTTCGCTAGGGCGACCTATACTTTGAAAACTTGCTTCATGGTCGGTGCCAACAGCTTCTGTTATAGCTGCCATAGCATCACCGTCAACTACGCCACTTCCCAGGTAAGCACAGGCACCTTCTTCCTTTTCTTCACTAACGTCAATCTCGGACAGGCCGAAGTCATCCTCAAATAGGAAGTCTTAACGCTTCGTCGCCATTTCTTCTTCAAGACCGGGAATGAACCGGAAGTGATGTTTGCTGGCACGTTTACTTCCCTTTCCTCATTCCATATTTTCCAGATATTCAGGGGTATATTAGAGGCATGCTTTAGGCATAGTCGTGCAGTTTTTGAAGTTTATACCGCGAACGGTTAATTTTTTACGAATTTTTTCGTCGCGACTAATCAGTTTTCGCGACTTAAGTCGCTTGTGCCAGTGAAAGGGTTAAATATCTGGCTCAACCTGTAACCCTCCTCTATCATCAGCATTAAATATCTGGCTCAACCTGTAACCATCCTCTATCATCAGCATTAAATATCTGGCTCAACCTGTAACCCTCCTCTATCATCAGCATTAAATATCTGGCTCAACCTGTAACCCTCCTCTATCATCAGCATTAAATATCTGGCTCAACCTGTAACCCTCCTCTATCATCAGCATTAAATATCTGGCTCAACCTGTAACCCTCCTCTATCATCAGCATTAAATATCTGGCTCAACCTGTAACCCTCCTCTATCATCAGCATTAAATATGTGGCTCAACCTGTAACCCTCCTCTATCATCAGCATTAAATATCTGGCTCAACCTGTAACCCTCCTCTATCATCAGCATTAAATATCTGGCTCAACCTGTAACCCTCCTCTATCATCAGCATTAAATATCTGGCTCAACCTGTAACCCTCCTCTATCATCAGTGCATGAAGTGTCAGCTGACAATAAAGAAAAGGCTCTAATTCCATGCCTGATAAAACAATTGCTGAACTGGCCTTGTATGAGTCGATGCTCATCTCAGGGTACAACTCAGGGTACAGATCTGCAGTGCCTTCTCTTGAAGAACTACGTGTAAGTGAAGCTCCTTTTTGGCCGCTGCTGTGTCAACCAGAGATAGCATGCCTGGTCAAGCAGAGATAGCATGCCTGGTCAAGCAGAGATAGCATACCTGGTCAACCAGAGATAGCATGCCTGGTCAAGCAGAGATAGCATACCTGGTCAAGCAGAGATAGCATACCTGGTCAACCAGAGATAGCATCTGGTCAACCAGAGATAGCATCTGGTCAACCAGAGATAGCATCTGGTCAACCAGAGATAAGCATCTGGTCAAGCAGAGATAGCATCTGGTCAGGCAGAGATAGCATCTGGTCAAGCAGAGATAGCATACCTGGTCAAGCAGAGATAGCATACCTGGTCAAGCAGAGATAGCATGCCTGGTCAACCAGAGATAGCATCTGGTCAACCAGAGATAGCATCTGGTCAACCAGAGATAGCATCTGGTCAAGCAGAGATAGCATACCTGGTCAAGCAGAGATAGCATACCTGGTCAAGCAGAGATAGCATGCCTGGTCAACCAGAGATAGCATCTGGTCAACCAGAGATAGCATCTGGTCAACCAGAGATAGCATGCCTGGTCAACCAGAGATAGCATGCCTTATCAACCAGAGATAGCATCTGGTCAACCAGAGATAGCATCTGGTCAACCAGAGATAGCATGCCTGGTCAAGCAGAGATAGCATGCCTGGTCAACCAGAGATAGCATCTGGTCAACCAGAGATAGCATGCCTGATCAAGCAGAGATAGCATGCCTGGTCAACCAGAGATAGAATCTGGTCAACCAGAGATAGGCATCTGGTCAACCAGAGATAGCATCTGGTCAAGCAGAGATAGCATCTGGTCAACCAGAGATAGCATGCCTGGTCAACCAGAGATAGCATGCCTGGTCAACTAGAGATAGCATGCCTGGTCAACCAGAGATAAGCATCTGGTCAACCAGAGATAGCATCTGGTCAACCTCTTCAAATGCAGTTTCTTTGAAAAGGAGGACAGTCAAGCAACAACTTGCTTGTCAATCTTCTCTCGGTCCTTCCAGATATCAGCCATTGTCGACCTTTGGACATCGTATAAGTCTGCCATGCATCTTTGTGACTTTTTTCCCTCACTTCAGCCATCACTTCCTCTCCAGGGTTGTAAGACTCCACTTTCTCCCCTCACCTCTGAGGCCATCCTTCACCGTCTATCTTCGCTCAAAAATGCAAGCTCTTCTAAGCTTCTACGAGCTGCAAAGTAAACCACTCCCACTTTTCGTGATAATTATTGCGGCAATTCTGCATTATAATAAGTTCAAAGTTCAGTTTTGCTTCCCAGTAAGGAGAGGTGTATCTAGCTCAAGGATGTCCAGATAAGGTGGTTCACTGGAGTGGATAAAACATCTTTGTTTTCATGCATGTTTGTCTGCTGCACTCCAATCCTGCCACTGAACTCTCATGAATGTGCATGTGCATTGTGTTGATGTATATCAGACTAAGAAGTATGCAGACGTCATCATTCCCAGAGGAGTGGAGAACACTGGTATGTGTGTGTGTGTGTGTGTGAGTGTACATAAGTATGTGTGTGTGTGTGATGGGATCTGTGAAAAGCAGTCAATTATAAAGAAAACCATTGTTCAAAATTGATCTTGAAGCTTTCAGTTCCTACTAATACTTGCCTCTGTCCTCATCTTTCAGTTCCCACTAATACTTGCCTCTGTCCTCATCTTTCAGTTCCTACTAATACTTGCCTCTGTCCTCATCTTTCAGTTCCTACTAATACTTGCCTCTGTCCTCATCTTTCAGTTCCTACTAATACTTGCCTCTGTCCTCATCTTTCAGTTCCTACTAATACTTGCCTCTGTCCTCATCTTTCAGTTCCTACTAATACTTGCCTCTGTCCTCATCTTTCAGTTCCTACTAATACTTGCCTCTGTCCTCATCTTTCAGTTCCTACTAATACTTGCCTCTGTCCTCATCTTTCAGTTCCTACTAATACTTGCCTCTGTCCTCATCTTTCAGTTCCTACTAATACTTGCCTCTGTCCTCATCTTTCAGTTCCTACTAATACTTGCCTCTGTCCTCATCTTTCAGTTCCTACTAATACTTGCCTCTGTCCTCATCTTTCAGTTCCTACTAATACTTGCCTCTGTCCTCATCTTTCAGTTCCTACTAATACTTGCCTCTGTCCTCATCTTTCAGTTCCTACTAATACTTGCCTCTGTCCTCATCTTTCAGTTCCTACTAATACTTGCCTCTGTCCTCATCTTTCAGTTCCTACTAATACTTGCCTCTGTCCTCATCTTTCAGTTCCTACTAATACTTGCCTCTGTCCTCATCTTTCATTTCCTACTAATAGTTGCCTCTGTCCTCATCTTTCAGTTCCTACTAATACTTGCCTCTGTCCACATCTTTCAGTTCCTACTAATACTTGCCTCTGTCCTCATCTTTCAGTTCCTACTAATACTTGCCTCTGTCCTCATCTTTCAGTTCCCACTAATACTTGCCTCTGTCCTCATCTTTCAGTTCCTACTAATACTTGCCTCTGTCCTCATCTTTCAGTTCCTACTAATACTTGCCTCTGTCCTCATCTTTCAGTTCCTACTAATACTTGCCCCTGTCCTCATCTTTCAGTTCCTACTAATACTTGCCCCTGTCCTCATCTTTCAGTTCCTACTAATACTTGCCCCTGTCCTCATCTTTCAGTTCCTACTAATACTTATGCCTCTGTCCTCATCTTTCAGTTCCTACTAATACTTGCCTCTGTCCTCATCTTTCAGTTCCTACTAATACTTGCCTCTGTCCTCATCTTTCAGTTCCTACTAATACTTGCCTCTGTCCTCATCTTTCAGTTCCTACTAATACTTGCCTCTGTCCTCATCTTTCAGTTCCTACTAATACTTGCCTCTGTTCTCATCTTTCAGTTCCTACTAATACTTGCCTCTGTCCTCATCTTTCAGTTCCTACTAATACTTGCCTCTGTCCTCATCTTTCAGTTCCTACTAATACTTGCCTCTGTCCTCATCTTCAGTTCCCACTAATACTTGCCTCTGTCCTCATCTTTCAGTTCCTACTAATACTTGCCTCTGTCCTCATCTTTCAGTTCCTACTAATACTTGCCTCTGTCCTCATCTTTCAGTTCCTACTAATACTTGCCTCTGTCCTCATCTTTCAGTTCCTACTAATACTTGCCTCTGTCCTCATCTTTCAGTTCCTACTAATACTTGCCTCTGTCCTCATCTTTCAGTTCCTACTAATACTTGCCTCTGTCCTCATCTTTCAGTTCCTACTAATACTTGCCTCTGTCCTCATCTTTCAGTTCCTACTAATACTTGCCTCTGTCCTCATCTTTCAGTTCCTACTAATACTTGCCTCTGTCCTCATCTTTCAGTTCCTACTAATACTTGCCTCTGTCCTCATCTTTCAGTTCCTACTAATACTTGCCTCTGTCCTCATCTTTCAGTTCCTACTAATACTTGCCTCTGTCCTCATCTTTCAGTTCCTACTAATACTTGCCTCTGTCCTCATCTTTCAGTTCCTACTAATACTTGCCTCTGTCCTCATCTTTCAGTTCCTACTAATACTTGCCTCTGTCCTCATCTTCAGTTCCTACTAATACTTGCCTCTGTCCTCATCTTTCAGTTCCTACTAATACTTGCCTCTGTCCTCATCTTTCAGTTCCTACTAATACTTGCCTCTGTCCTCATCTTTCAGTTCCTACTAATACTTGCCTCTGTCCTCATCTTTCAGTTCCTACTAATACTTGCCTCTGTCCTCATCTTTCAGTTCCTACTAATACTTGCCTCTGTCCTCATCTTTCAGTTCCTACTAATACTTGCCTCTGTCCTCATCTTTCAGTTCCTACTAATACTTGCCCTCTGTCCTCATCTTTCAGTTCCTACTAATACTTGCCTTCTGTCCACATCTTTCAGTTCCTACTAATACTTGCCTCTGTCCTCATCTTTCAGTTCCTACTAATACTTGCCTCTGTCCTCATCTTTCAGTTCCTACTAATACTTGCCTCTGTCCTCATCTTTCAGTTCCTACTAATACTTGCCTCTGTCCTCATCTTTCAGTTCCTACTAATACTTGCCTCTGTCCTCATCTTTCAGTTCCTACTAATACTTGCCTCTGTCCTCATCTTTCAGTTCCTACTAATACTTGCCTCTGTCCTCATCTTTCAGTTCCTACTAATACTTGCCTCTGTCCTCATCTTTCAGTTCCTACTAATACTTGCCTCTGTCCTCATCTTTCAGTTCCTACTAATACTTGCCTCTGTCCTCATCTTTCAGTTCCTACTAATACTTGCCTCTGTCCTCATCTTTCAGTTCCTACTAATACTTGCCTCTGTCCTCATCTTTCAGTTCCTACTAATACTTGCCTCTGTCCTCATCTTTCAGTTCCTACTAATACTTGCCTCTGTCCTCATCTTTCAGTTCCTACTAATACTTGCCTCTGTCCTCATCTTTCAGTTCCTACTAATACTTGCCTCTGTCCTCATCTTTCAGTTCCTACTAATACTTGCCTCTGTCCTCATCTTTCAGTTCCTACTAATACTTGCCTCTGTCCTCATCTTTCAGTTCCTACTAATACTTGCCTCTGTCCTCATCTTTCAGTTCCTACTAATACTTGCCTCTGTCCTCATCTTTCAGTTCCTACTAATACTTGCCTCTGTCCTCATCTTTCAGTTCCTACTAATACTTGCCTCTGTCCTCATCTTTCAGTTCCTACTAATACTTGCCTCTGTCCTCATCTTTCAGTTCCTACTAATACTTGCCTCTGTCCTCATCTTTCAGTTCCTACTAATACTTGCCTCTGTCCTCATCTTTCAGTTCCTACTAATACTTGCCCTCTGTCCTCATCTTTCAGTTCCTACTAATACTTGCTCTGTCCTCATCTTTCAGTTCCTACTAATACTTGCCTCTGTCCTCATCTTTCAGTTCCTACTAATACTTGCCTCTGTCCTCATCTTTCAGTTCCTACTAATACTTGCCTCTGTCCTCATCTTTCAGTTCCTACTAATACTTGCCTCTGTCCTCATCTTTCAGTTTCCTACTAATACTTGCCTCTGTCCTCATCTTTCAGTTCCTACTAATACTTGCCTCTGTCCTCATCTTTCAGTTCCTACTAATACTTGCCTCTGTCCTCATCTTTCAGTTCCTACTAATACTTGCCTCTGTCCTCATCTTTCAGTTCCTACTAATACTTGCTCTGTCC